>CAJRSG010016000.1:0-10269 GCA_907169655.1 Acomys percivali
CTCTTCAAGATGGCTATTAGTACTGTGAAAAATAGGCTGGTGTGTTTCTCAGAATTCCAGGAGTATTCAGAAGGTCAGAGAATAGAACTGTTTCTTCTTGCAACGTGGATACCTTTGTTTCGCTAGGGGACATGAGAGATTGCTGGCATTTTGGGGTAGGCTCCACTGAGCAGCCAACTGCGTGCTCTGCACTCACTGAGCTCCTGATTCTCAGACTCTATGCTTGCTGGAGGCCTCCATTTTGGAACGATACACTGTCTACTCCTATTGGCCAGCAGATATTAACTTTAAGAAAATTAGAACTGCAGGCCAGACGCTCAAACCATGTCCCTGGTTCCCAGAAAATGTTTTTGCTAGCTGCAGCCATGTGATTTTGTAACCCAGGTTTGGGTAGGCTGGAAGGTACTGGGTGACTAAAACCTGGGACAGTGTGCCTCTTGAACCTGGGTATCAGCCATATGGGGCTTGGTTGATGTGCTCATAGTTCCTAGGATGCCTCCTCTTATCCAGGAAATACAAGCAATGCTGTTTCAGAGTCCACAACTTGGCTACACACTTGGTCCACTCTCTCTCCATCCCTGCTACTCACACACCATGCATGCCTTGTAGCAACATCTTTGAGTGCTACTTTTTAAATATTTGTCAAAAATATTTCTTCTTTTATATTTATCTTTTGTTTCCTTCTAGTTGAGAAACTACTCCACAATTCTCTCATTATATTACATTTCATCAGCAGTCTTTATTTTCTAAAGAATAGTGTTCATATATATGAAACAATATACAATGATAAAAAAGAAGAACACATACAGAGGACTTTTTATGTACTTGTAAGTACACATATCCATATATCTGCACACACACAAACACACACACACACATACACACACACACACACAGACAACCCAAACATGAAGACGTATAAGCAAATTCTAAGTAAAACATGTTTTTAACATGAGAATGAGAGTAGGGACCATAGAATGTTGCCTAAGTGATGCTGGAGAGAAGAAGCAATGGTAAATGTAATGAATTTTCACTTCAATACAAATTTATTTTAAGTTATGCTTGACTGTTCTAATGTCAGGTTTGTAACTTCATATTTTAATTTAATATATATATATATATATATATATATATATATATATATATATATATAGTACTGTGGACTCAAATTTGGCTTAATAACATAAAGGTGTTTAACTTGTTAAGAATTCGTTGGTTTCTACAGATCTTATTAATCTTAGTGAATATTTCTTAATGTTTTTGAAAATTTTGAAACCCTTTTTTTCATGTACTGGGCATGGATTTTACATGATACACTAAAATTTTTATCATGTTTTCTCTTGTGTTCTTATTAATATTCTCTTTGATTTTAAAATCATTGATAAATCTTGCATTCAGAGGAAAAACTGAAATAAGTTCTGTAGTTGCCCATTTCAGTCATTAATTTGTTCATGTATTTAGGATAATGATTGTTGTCCATATTGTTAATTGAGTGTCACAGTGAAGAGTATGTGTCTATTCATGTGTGATAGTTACAACAATTTTGTTTGACATTATCTGTTCCAATTAATACTTTATTTGCATTGTTTGTTTTTGTTTTGTTTTGTTTTGTTTTTGTTTGTTTATTTGATGCAAAGGCACAAGGTTTACCGCTGACGCGCGTCAGGGGGCCTTGACACTCACTCGGGAGTGTGGAGGTGCACCCCGAGTCACTGTTACAGACTTTTTAAAAAAATTATTATTTTTTTTATATTTATTTATTTATTTATTTATTTATTTTAAATTTTTTTATTTTTAATTAATTTATTCTTGTTATATCTCTATGGTTATCCCATCCCTTGTATCCTCCCATTCTCCCCTCCCTCTCATTTTCCCCTTATTCCCCTCCCCTATGACTGTTCCTCAGAGGGATTACCTCCCTCTGTATATGCTCATAGGGTATCAAGTCTCTTCTCAGTGACCTGCTGTCCTTCCTCTGAGTGCCACTAGGTCTCCCCCGCCAGGGGACATAGTCAAATGTGAGGCACCAGAGTATTTGAGAAAGTCAAATCCCTCTCTTCACTCAAGTGTGGAGACTGTTCTGTCCATGGGCTAGATCAGGGTAGGGGTTTAAATTTTACCGCCTGTATTGTCCTTGGCTAGGGCGTTAGTTTGAGCGGGACCCCATGACCGAAATCTGCCTATCATAATGTTCTACTTGTAGGTTTCTAAGACCCACTAGATCCTTCTACATTGCTAGTCTCCAATTGTTCTCTCATCTAGAGTCCCAATAGGCTGTCCTCCCCTCTGTCCCAGTTTCCTGGTAAGTGAAGGCTTTCATGGGACATGTCCATTGGGCTAGTATGCAGATATAAGTGAGTATATACCATTTGAGTCTTTCTGCTTCTGGGTTAACTCACTCATTATGATCATCTCTAGCTCAATCCATTTGTCCACAAATTTCTGGAATTCCTTGTTTTTAATAGCTGAGTGTTATTCCATAGTGTGAATTTACCACAGTTTCGTAGTCCATTCTTCTACTGAGGGACACTTAGGCTGTTTCCATGTTCTGGCTATTATGTATTAAAGCAGCTATGAACATGGTTGAGCATATGTCCCTGTTTTATTGTAGGGCATTTTCTGGGTATATTCCCAGGAGTGGGATAGCTGGTTGTTGAGGAAGCCCTATTCCCAGTTTTCTGAGAAAGTGCTAGATAGATTTCCAAAGTGGTTGTACTAGGTTGCATTCCCACCCACAATGAAGGAATGTTCCTGTCTCCCCACATCCTCACCAGCATGTGGTGTCACTTGAGTTTTTGATCTTAGCCATTCTGATGGGTGTAAGATGGAATCTCAGTGTCGTTTTGATTTGCATTTCTCTGATGACTAACGAGGATGAGCATTTCTCTAAGTGTTTCTTGGCCATTTGATATTCCTCTGTTGAGAATTCTCTGTTAAGTTCCAAGCCCCAATTTGCAATTAGGTTGTTTGGTTTTGCGGTGTTTAATTTCTTGAGTTCTTTATATATTTTGGATATTAGACCTTTGTCAGATGAAGAGTTGGTGAAGATCTCTTCCCAGTCTGTAGGCTGTCGCTTTATTCCCTTGACAGTGTCTCCAGCCTTACAGAAGCTTTGCAGCCTCATGAGGTCCCATTTATTAATTGTTGACATTAACGCCTGGGCTGTTGGTGTACTGTTCAGGAAGTTGTTTCCTGTGCCTATGTGTCCCAGGTTCTTCCCCACTTTTTCCTCTAACTGAATTAAGGTCTCCGGTTTTAAGTTGAGGTCTTTAATCCCCTTGGACTTGAGTTTTGTGTATGCTGACAAATAAGGGTCTAATTGCATTTTTTTACATGTAGACATCCAGTTAGACCAGCACCATTTGGTGAAGATGCTATCATTTTTCCATTGAATAGATTTGGCTTCTTTGTCAAAAATCAAGTGACCATATGTGTGTGGATTCATATCTGGGTCTTCGATTCGATTCCATTGATCTACCAGCCTATTGCTTTGCCAATACCATGCTGTTGTAACTACTGTTGCTCTATATTACAGCTTGAGATCAGGTATGGAGATTCCTCCAGAGTATCTTTTATTGTAATGGATTGTTTTTGCTGTTCAGGGTTTTTTGTTTCTCCACATGAATTTGAGCATTGATCTTTCAATATCTTCAAAGTACTTTGTAGGTATCTTGATAGGGATTGCATTGAATCTGTAAGTTTCTTTTGGTAAGATGGCCATTTTTACTATGTTGATTCTCCCGATCCATGAACAAGGTAAGTCTCTCCATCTTCTGATGTCATCTTCAATCTCTTTCTTCAGAGGTTTGAAGGTTTTTTCGAAAAAGTCCTTCACTTGCTTGGTTAGAGTTACTCCTAGATATTTCATAATGTTTGTGGCTATCGAGAAGGAAATAGTTTTCCTAATTTCTTCCTCTGCCTGTTTGTCATTTGTATACAGGAAAGCTACTGACTATTTTGAGTTTATTTTGTATCCTGCCAATTTGCTGAAGGTGTTTATCAGCTGTAGGAGTTCTTTGGTGGAATTTGGGGGGTCACTTATATACACTATCATATCATCTTCAAATAGGGATAATTTGACTTCTTCCTTTCCATTTTGGATCCCTTGGATCTCCTTTTGATGTCTTATTGCTTTGGCTAGAACTTCAAGAACTATATTGAAGAGATATGGGAAAAGTGGGCAGCCTTGTCTGGTTTCGATTTTAGAGGGATTTGCGTGAGTATCTCTCCATTTAACTTAATGTTGGCTGTTGGTTTGCTGTATTTAGCCTTTATTATGTTTAGATAAATGCTTCGTATTCCCGATCTCTGCAGAATTTTAAACATAAATGGGTGTTGAATTTTGTCAAATGCTTTTTCTGCATCTAAAGAGATGATCATGAGTTTTTTCTCTTTCAGTTTGTTTATATGATGGATTGCATTGATGGATTTCTGTATTTTAAACCATCCCTGCATGCCTGGATTGAAGCCTACCTGGTCATGGTGAAAAATGTCATTGATATGCTGTTGTATTCACTTTGCGAGTATTTTGTTGGGTATTTTTGCATCAATGTTCATAAGAGAAATTGGTCTGAAATTCTCTTTTTTTGTTGGGTCTTTGTGAGGTTTAGGTATCAATGTGACTGTGGCCTCATAGAAGGAATTTGGTAATGTTCCATCCATTTCTCTCTTTCGGTATAGCTTGAATAGTATCGGTATTAGCTCCTCTTTGAAGGTATGGTAGACTTCTGCGCTGAAACCATCTGGCCCTGGGCTTTTTTTGTTGGGAGACTATCCATGGTTGTTTCTATTTCTATAGGCGAAATAGGGATATTTAATTTGTTTATCTGGTCTTGGTTCAATTTTGGTAAATGGAATCGGTCAAGAAATTTGTCCGTTTCCTTTAAATTATCAAATTTGGTGGCATAAATGCCTTTGAAGTAGCATCTTACGATTCTTTGTATTTCTTCGGTGTCTGTTGTTATGTCTCCCTTTTCATTTCTGATTTTGTTAATTTGGATAGTGTTTCTCTGTCTTTTAGTTACATTGGCTAACAGTTTGTCTATCTTGTTAATTTTCTCAGAGAACCAGCTCTTGATTTTGTTGATTCTTTGGATTGTTCTCTTTGTTTCTAATTTATTGATTTCAGCCCTGAGTTTGATTATTTCTAGGCGTCTACTCCTCTTCGGTGTTTCTGCTTCTTTTTTTTTTTCTAGACCTTCCAGATGTGTTGTTAAGTTGTTTATGTGGGATGATTCCATTTTCTTTTTAAAGACACTTAGTGCTATGAATTTTCCTCTTAGCACTGCTTTCAATGTGTCCCACATATTTGGGTACATCGTTCCTTCATTTTCATTGAATTTCAGGAAGACTTTTATTTCTTCCCTTATTTCTTCCGTGACCCATGTGTCATTAAGTAGAAAGTTGTTTAGTTTCCACGTGTTAGTATGCTTTTTATTATTTCTGTTGTTGTTGAAGTCCAGCCTTAGACCATGTTGATCTGATAAGATACAAGGTATTATTTCAATCTTCTTGTATCTGTTGAGGTTTGCTTCGTGACCAAATATGTGATCAATTTTAGAGAACTTTACATGGGGTGCTGAGAAAAAGGTATACTCCTTTTGCGTTTGGTTGGAAAGTTCTGTAGATATGTGTTGGATCATTTTGATTCATGACATTGGTTAATGAGGTTATTTCTCGGCTTAATATTTTAATCAAAGACCTATCCTTGAGTGAAAGTGGGGTATTGAAGTCTCCCACTATTAATGTGTGGGTATTGATGAGTGGGGCAAGCTTTGTTAATAACTCTTTTACAAATGTGGGAGCCCTTGTATTAGGAGCACAGATGTTCACAATCATTTCTTCTTGGTTGACTTTACCTTTGACGAGTACAAAGTGTCCATCCTCATCTCTTTTGATTAATTTTGGTTGAAAGTCTATTTTATTAGATATTAGAATGGCTACCCCAGCTTGTTTCTTCTGACCATTTGCTTGGAATAAGTTCCCCCAACCTTTTACTTTGAGGCAATATCTGTCCTTGTGGTTAAGATGTGTTTCTTGAATGCAGAAGAATGTTGGGTCGTGTTTATGCATCCACTCCGTTAATCTGTGTCTTTTTATTGGAGAATTGAGACCACTGACATTGAGAGATATTAATGACCAGTGATTGGTAAATCCATTCATTTTTGGTATTTGTAACAATCAAGATTTTGTGAGGTTGTGATTTTGCAATGGTGTAATTACCTATTTGCTATGTAGTTTTGGTTGTAGTTTGACCAGTTGGGGTGGAGTTTTCCTTCTATTAACTTCTGTAAAGCCAGATTTGTGGCTAGGTACTGTTTGAATTTGTTTTTGTCATGGAATATCTTGTCTTCTCCATCAATGGTTATTGATAATTTTGCTGGATATAGTAGTCTTGCCTGGTATCTGTGTTCTCTTAGGGTCTGCAGAACCCCTGTCCAGGCCCTTCTGGCTTTCATGGTCTCTTCTGAGAAGTCAGGAGTAATTCTGATAGTTTTGCCTTCATATGTTACTCGGCCTTTTTCTCTTGCCGGTTTTAATATTTTTCCTTGTTCTGTATATTTTGTGTTGTTATTATTATGTGGCGGGAAGATTTTCTTTTCAAGTCTATTCTATTTGGTGTTCTGCAGGCCTCTTTTATGCTCGTATGCTTCTCCTTCTTCAAATTCGGGAAATTCTCTTCAATTATTCGATTAAAGATATTTTCTGGACTGTGGAGTAGGTTGCCTTCTCTTTCCTCTATCTTTATTATTCTCAAGTTTCATATTTTCATGTTGTCTTTTATTTCATGAATGCTCTGTGTCAGGAACTTTTCAGATTTAGCATTTTGCTGTATGGTTGTTTCCAGTTCTGCAATTGTATCTTCAAGTCCCGATATTCGTTCTTCCATTTCTTGCAATCTGTTAGATAAGGCCACATCTGAGATGCTTGCTTTCTTCTCTGATGCCTCTTGATTGCGTCTTTCTTCTGTGTGTTTCTGTATCATAGCTTCCATTTTTATCTTCATGTCTTGGACTGTTTTAATGATTTCCTTCATCTGGATATTTATATTTTTCTGAAATTCTTCAAGTGCCTCTTTATATGACTCTTTTAACACTTCAGCACTCTTGTTTGCCTCCTCCTGCATTTTTTTACAGATTTTATTTGTTTCTTCCATTATCATCTTCTTTACTAAGGACTTGAGGTCATTTTCTTGACTATCCATTGCTGTTAGGTTCTCCAGGTTGTTTTCATTGGGAATGGTGGGATCCTGAGATGAAAAACTGTTTTGGGTTTTGTTACCGTTCTTTTGCTGTCCTCTTATCATATTGATAGCTCTGATGTTGGAAGATATTTTGTAGTGACCGTCATAGGTTGAGAGTGGTTAATTGATGACTGATTATAGGTCAGGTGCTCTTGCCTGTGGGTATCAGGGAGTATTTCCGTGGAACAGGTAGGTGATCCGGTTTCCCTCCTGGTAATTTTCCTCTGCACTGTGGGCTCCAGGCAGAGTCAGCCAAAGTATATTTCTGTTTGGACTTTAGTGCTGTAATTCAGATCAGCAGTTTTGGGACCTAGACTAAGGTCCGCAAACAAACGTTCTTGTTGTGTAGTTTGATCCCAGCTGCCTGTCCTTCCTGTGGCTTTGTAGTCAAGACCCCAGGTAAATCAGATCTTCTGCAGGTGTAGCTATCTTTTAGGTCTGTCTCTATACCCTGTAGATGTATTCAACCTCTTCCAGAACTATATGCCTCGAGGGACCTAGGTTCCTCTTGGTCAGCAATTAGATACTGCAAGCAAGACCCACGTTTAGTCTCCTGATAATGTAAGAGTGACTGGCTTTCTCTGGCCAGGAGCCCCAGGTAGGCTCTCTCATTCAGGGAGTGCAGGGCCAGTGCCTTGCAGCTCAGCTGGGTAGGAACAATGCGGTTTCAGAACTGTGGGGTCACCCCACGGAATCAGATCTTCCCCCTGGGCTACGAAGCTCCACTAATGCTCTAGGTCAGCAATTAGACATTGCAAACATGACCCACCCACATCTCGTCTCCTGATGATGTGAGAGTGCCTGGCTTTCTTGGGACAGGAGCCCCAGGTAGGCTCTCTCGTTCAGTGAGTGCAGGGATAGTCCTTGCGGCTCGACTGAGAAGGTAAAATAGGGTTGCAGATCTCTGGGTGTCCCCCGCCCCCCCGCAGAACCAGATCGTCCCAATGGCCTCTGATGCTCAGCTTTGAATCTAGGCAAGACCCACATCTCCCGATAGGTTTGTGGGTGCAATCCAAGCTGATTTCTCACTGCTGCTGTTTATAGTCTCAGTCCGCTGTGATCGGTGTTAGGTTGGGCCCCAGATGGCCAGCGAGGTGCAGTCCCACTTTAGTGTCTCTGTTGGGTCCGGCAGCCTGTGTTTCCACATGTCCTAGGTGGGTGACCTCCGCAGTTTGGGGTGGTGTGGAAGGAAGAATCCAAGGGCAGATTCACCGTCTTCACTGAGACTCCTCTGGCTGGGGATTCTGGAAAATCCCCTCCCCAAACAGCGAGTCTGTGCTTTATATGCAGGCTGCAGTTTTCATGTGGATTCCATTCCAGAGTATGCGGAGGGCGTTTAGAACCTCCGGGATGTTGCTTATCCCAGGGGGGTAGGCCCCCTGTTTGGTCTGCGGCCTTTGGGGCCCAACTCACCTACAGTTCTCAATGTCCAGCAATCTGTTTCTCCATTTATGTCCCTTGTCTCCTCGGAGTAGCTCAGATATGTGGCTTATTGGTCGGCGCCATCTTGGAATGCCGCGTTTTTTTTTTTATTGAACAATAAAATCATTCATATTACATCTCAATTGCTATCCTATCCCATGCATCCTCCCATTTCTCCCTTCCACCCGCTTTCACCCCATTCCCCTTCCCTATGACTGTGACTGATGGGGACCTCCTCCCCTTGAATATGATGCTATCCTTCCTCTGAGTGACATCGGGCCTCCACATCTAGGGGACATGGCCAAATAAGGGGCACCAGTGTTCATGTGAAAGTCAGTACCCAGTCTCCACTTAACTGTGGAGAATATTCTGTCCCGAGGCTAGGTCTGGGTAGGGGTTTGATGATGACTACACATATTGTCCTTGGTTGGTGCCATATATCGAGCAGAACCCCTGGGCCCAGATCTGCCCATCATAGTGTTCTTCTTGTTCCAATGAATACTTAATGAAGACATTAATATATATTAAAAAATATATGATATTTTCATGAGATATCTTTTAACATCTATTATGATCAGGAAATTTGTTTCCTTGGAAGAAATTGCTGTAGTTCTGTGTTGTACCATTTTGCTATGATCCCCAGTTTGATGCCAGTTTATGTAATATATATTTATATTACATTAATATGCATCTGAAATATCAGATAATGATATGCTTTCATTTGTTTCAGTTTTGTCTTCTAACCATACCAAGAAGCAATTCCCAAAGGAGTGTACCCATGATTCTTTCCTGAAAGAAATATCAAGAATATTTGCTTGTAATGGCATTTCAGAGCCGGATAGAAAGAAGTTCTGGGAATATTCACATGACAGTGAAGTTCATAAAACGTGTCATTATGGAAATGATCTGTGTGAAAAATACATGTGTTTCATTTCTGAAACAAAAGATCAAGAACCTCTGGCTACTCCTGAGAGAACTCAGTCTGTGCCACTCATAATTTCACAATTGGAGGCTCCCAAGGGAAAAGGTTCACAACAAGTTTTGAAATACAATTCTATTCTGCACAGAAATAGGAAAATATTATGTAAGGAACCTAAAGGTCAACACAGAATACATATGGGATACAAATTTTATAAATGTAATCTGTGTGGAAAATCATTTACCAAGTCCTCAAAGCTTCAAGATCATCAAAGAATCCACAGTGGAGATAACACTTATAAATGTGCTAAGAGGAAGAAATCATTTACACAGTCCTCAAAACATCAAGCTCACCACTGCATTAACACTGGACAAAAATGTCAAAAATGTAATGAATGTGGGGAATCATTTACCTCATCCTCTGCTCTCCAGGATCATCAAAGTATTCATTCTCAAGAATATCCTTACAAATGTAGTGAGTGTGGGAAATCCTTTACCAACTCCTCAAGTCTTCATGTTCACTACAGAATCCACACCAGTGATAAACTTTACAAATGTAATGAGTATGGGAAATCCTTTTCCCGGTACTCAAATCTCCAAGTTCATCAAAGAGAACTTGGGAAATCTTTTACCCAGAACTCAAATCTCAAAGTTTATCAAAGAATTCATACTGGAGACAAATCATA
>CAJRSG010016081.1:0-11266 GCA_907169655.1 Acomys percivali
GTACAGGAATAACTGTAAGGTGGGAGACACTGGGGTTCGATTCCATAGCATAACACTTGCTCATCATGCATGAGGCTGGGAAAAAGAAAGGAAATGTTCATTCCAACTTCACAGTAGATGGTTCAGTGCACCATCGTGTGACTGTTGTTTTTATGCCTGTGGCACAGCAGAATCTCCTTGGCAGGAGTGTGCAGCAGGGAAGTTTCTCACTTCATGGTGGCCAGAAAGCAAACAGAATAGACAGGAAGTGGCAGTGGGATCCCACAATTCTGTTGACTAGGACCCCACCAGGCCTTACCTCCTAATGGTTGCCCCACCAGGCCTTACCTCCTAATGGTTGCTCCCCCACCATAGCACTATCATCTGGTGCCCAAGCACTTGGGGGGACATTCTAAATCCAAGCCAAACCCCCTACTGTGTGTTTTCTTTCAACAGTGTCAGTGTTATTTAAGTGTACTTATGTTTTGGGGCCTGTCCAAATGTGTCAAGTTTGATATAATCATAAATTGAACTGAGTACAAAATAATACTGCTTCTAAGAAATCATTATGAATGGAATTTTTTAATTTTTAAAAATATGTTATCTTGTCACTGAGAAGACAGCTTGTATGTTCTAACAGTGAAAGCAAAATGGTTCTGTGCTTGCCCTCTCTCCTGAACATTCTGCTGATGCTTCTGGTTGATGAAGCAATCGAGAGGGAGATGGGAGTGGCTCGTCACCAGACTTCTGAATATTCATGACGCATCTAACCACCTCTGGAGATGGTATGAAATCCTACAACAGTAGATTTAAGATGCAAACCCATTAATAAGTTTACTGTTTATATTGTTAATGCTGCTGACAATCCTCAGAAAAACATAATGCATGTTCTCGCTGTACTGTTTTGCATCCAATAAAATAAATTGGTGTCTTTTCACTATGAAAATCAGCTGCCTGGGCTCCAAGATAAAGAAGACAAATCTCAGGTTCCAGCTCTGTCACTCTCTCGCTGTGGATCTGGAATTTAAATATTTTCAGCTTCATGGTCCTGTAAATTATAGATGGTGAAAACTGACTGTCACACGCAATCACTGAGATGATAGCGTGGGTTGCTGTGAGTGGCATGCACACTGCAGCTCAGGTACAGGGCATGGTGTGTGGTGAGCACTTATGAATATCATATTAGCTATGAACTATCATTATATATGCTTCCATCTTCCTCTGCTCACTTCACATTTTTCCTCTGTCAGCAGCATTTTTTCTATAAATATACAGAGACAGTCGCTCCAATAGAACGGACACAGACTGTCCGCTACTGCCATCCCTGTGCATAAAAAAGGAAGGTGCTTCTCTTCTCTTCAAAGCCTGAGTGGAGTTGACTAAGCACAGAGTTGTCTTCAAATGGTAAAGGCTCATACCGGGGGAATATGTGGGACGGGTGCTGGGGAATAGGAACCCTGTCTTACAGAGCAGCGGCCATGAAGTTCTTTTGGACTCACGGCGACAAAATGCCTGTGTTCTGAAGGTGCCTTATGAAGAAAGGAATGATTTGGCTCACAGTTTGAAAGGATACAGTGCGCAGTGGAGGAAAAGAAATGGCAGCAAGAGAGTAAGGTCGCTGTCTAATAGTGTCACCCCGTCCCCCAGTCAGGATGCAGAGAAATGAGTGCTGGTGGTCTGCCAGCTGTCTTCTTCCTTTTCTGCCCATGCCCTCAAACCGTGGGATAGTTCTACCTACATTTAGGGTATATCTTCCAACCTCAATTAACTAACTCTAGCAAATTCCTCAAAGACAGCTTCATGGTCCTGTAAATTATAGAAGCTTGTCTTCTCATTGATTCTAGGCTGTGTCAGTTGACAGACAGTGTTAATCCCTAGTGGATAACCTTTGCTTTGAAGATGGTACAACCAGCCAGGCCTCTGTCTCCATCATGTAGGTATTGACATTGACCAGGAAGTCCTCAATATCTCTGCCTGCTGGGTGGTACAGCCTCTCATGACATATAGGCCAAGTGCAGACATTTGCATTTTAGGCTTTAATTCAACTCAGATTCTTCTCTTTGTTCAGTGGAGCCCAAAGGTATTCATAAGAATGGCTTGTGCTAGTGACTGAGGGGATGTGGCAGCTAACTGTGAGGCAGGAGATCAGAGAGGGGAGATATGTCTATGTCAGAGGGGATGATCGCAGAGTAGAGAAATCTGAACTTTGAGTTCAAAGATTGGTTGGGATGTGAGCCTCCAGATTTTCCTACTTACCCAAACCCTCTGATCTTCAGACTGAGCCCTGGGGACAGAGCTGCACAGCCATTTCCCATCAGACAGCAGCATCACACTAACAGAGCACCGGCCCCATGAGGCAGAGAAGCCAGCCCATCCTCAATGCAGGCATGCAGCTGGGCAGGACAAGATGTGAGTGACACTTGTAGAGACTGAACACCTTCAGAGAGGACTGCTCAGTGGCTCAGACATTACAGATAGACCACAGTGGTCACTGCTGGGATAAGGTATAAAACAAAGAAGGTAGGTGATGGAGGAAAGTAACAGAAACCCAGTGAGAGAAGTCAAATTGGCCATGAGCAAAGTTGTCAGAAGTTGTGGGGGGAGTGAAACCCTGACCTTCCTGATTCCCGCATGACCTTCCTGATTCCCACATGACCTTCCTGATTCCCGCATGACCTTCCTGATTCCCGCATGACCTTCCTGATTCCCACATGACCTTCCTGATTCCCGCATGACCTTTCTGATTCCCGCATGACCTTCCTGATTCCCGCATGACCTTTCTGATTCCCGCATGACCTTCCTGATTTCCACATGATGTAATTGCTGCCTGGACGTGGTTTCTCCTGACTACCCCAATGCAGTGACATCTACTTCCACACCAAGACTCAATTTAGATAGCAGCCTTCTCCTAAGACTTCTCTTAAGTCACTAGCGTTATCCAAGTCATAAACCTCGTGGCCTCCACAGCCAATAAGGTCATGTGTCTCCAGTCGAATCATTAATAGCCTCGTGCCTTCCATCCATGACCTGAAAAGCAATATGCTTTGTATAAATGATTCATGAGGGTTGGGGAGTACAGGCTAGGCTATGGACACAAGTCAGCTAAAGAGATGTTTGGCTATGGCATTGTGGTGACAACGGAAGAAAAGCCCGCCCACCTAGCAAGCCCTTTTCTGCCTAGCTATTCATCATTGATGCATTATTATCCATGCCGTAGGAAATAAAATTCTATTCTATTCAAACCAGAGTAGGCAAACAAGACAGTGAATGCTAACTAGTACTGACGCATGCCTCCTGGGAGCTTCCTGGGTAGTTGTTTTCCAACCATCTTATTCCTTAAAGACTTTTGAAATCAGAATGTGGTAATTTATCTTTATTGTCAGCTTGGCTACTTTGTGTCATCCAGGAGCCCTCCCCAACCTGCCCCCACTGAAGTGTGTCGCTTTAGAGAGATTAGACTGAGGAAGGAGGGCCCACACTGAACACAAAGACAAAAATAAAAAGCTGACTGAGAACAAGCCTTCATCTCTCGGCTCCTTCCTATGGACACAGTGCGGCCAGCTGCCCCAGGATCCCTCCACTATACCAGCCCAGCACAAGCTGTATCCCTTCTTAACCTCTGAGCCAAAAGAAGCCAGTTGCTTATCAGAAACATTGTCACAGACATGAGAAAAGTAATACTACCGCTGAGTCAATAGTCTAAATCTTCTTAGGAAGTGTTCTTCCTGCCACTCTTAAATCTCTGGAATTTCTGTCAGAATCATACCAGCCAGGAAGTGCTTGGTTTGAGGAGATGAATGTCCTCCAGCAGAGGGTCACCAGCAAATATCCTCAGCTGTCCCCACGGTGACTTGCTTATTACACAGTTCTCCTGCCTGCTATTTTCATCTACAGTGGAAATCATAGGACAAGATTGCAGCCTGGCTCCTCTGAGAATTCTTAATATTTGAGCGTGCATTTCATCAAACAGGCACCTTAGGCTGTCCTCTGCGAACACTTCTTTATATATTAACAAACTCTTGTTGCCACTGGCGTCTTGATGCTTCGAGTCTTCAGCAGATTGCTGGCTACCTGTCCCAGGTCGCAGGATGTTGGTCAGAGAAGACTAGACTTGTCATGGACACAACTATCCTACTCTTGAATATATTCATGTGTCTGTACCTTGGCCTATCTGGGAATTTGCTACCAAGATTTTTTGTTTGTATGGAAAAATGAGTTCCAGATAATAATTTAGATTTAGACCCCAAATCATCAAGAAGATGAAGAAAGGGGCAGGGTGAGGTCAGGGGAAGACAGGAAACAGAATACAGCACACAGTCACAACATTGAGGGCGACGAGGACTCTGCTTCTAAGAACCTGGCGAGGGTGAGACCTTCCAGCTCCTGTCTTCACGCCATCCTCTCGCCACAGTCCTTCACTCACTTAGAAACAGTGTTCACCTGGGACTCATTTACAAAGGGACAGGACACCTTGTTTGGAAGGATAGATGTTTGCCATGGAAGAACCCAAGTCAAAATAATGCAAGGGAGGGAAACATCTGATTCACATCAGCAGCATCCTTAACTACAAAATCAGTCCTGGTAGAGCTATCCTTAGTTTCAAAGACCCATCTAAAGTAGGCTGCAACTCAGTCAGGTGGATGGCCCTCAAGCTTTGAAGCCAGCACAAAAAGCATCACCCTGCTCACCACCTACAAGCCTGGTCTTGGGCAGGTGACCTGACTTCTCTGTGTTTCATTTTATTTCATCTATAAAATGGCAATAAGAAAAATATTTACCTCAGGTATATTGAGAAAACCAAGTGTTGTTAAACCATTAAGCATACCTTTTTTACTTATAAGGTCTATACTTGGCAGGCAGCAGTCCCTTCACATCTAAGTATAGAAAGAGAAAAGGGAACACAGCCATAATATGCTGGGCTTTAGTAAAGTAAATGCCTAGTGTCTGCACCACACCACTGGTCCTGGCACTGAGACGATGACAACTCCAGTCTTCAGGTAAACAGGTACTGGAACCATCACCCTAGGGACAAATGTTCCTACAGCCTGTTCGCTTCCAGCCCCAGCAACCCAGCCCCGGTGTCTGCTTCTCTCCCAAAGTTCTAGGTTCAAGGAACATACATTAACTAACCACAGAACTGCTCACTTTTTCCTTTAGACGAGGAAAGTGTCACTATTGGCTTTCTTGAAGGGTCTCAGTTTCATCAAGAGGAAAAGAAAGAGACACCCCCAGCTCCCAAAAATTTCAGGAGTACCATTGAACCATCTTGTCCAAAGTCTATGCAGGGTCAATCAGAACTCAAGACCTCCCATCAAGATGGTCAAAGAGTGAGGAAGATAAGGGTGGAGGTGCAGCTTAGCTCTGGTTCCAGGGAAGAAAGGAAGCCCATGGACCCAGCACACATCTGCTGCCTGCTCTGGCCACACCCCGTTGGTCTCCTGCAGCTGAGCAAGCCAAGCTCTCCTTGCTACGGTAAATAGTGTTGGGCATATTTGGAAATGGGTCAAGATAACTTCATTCCCAGCTCAGCATGAGGGGCTCTGTCCTGGAGAAGACAGAGATCTCAGGGTAGGTGAGGAAAGGCTGCAGCTTGCAGGAACTCAGTCTGGGGAACAGTCACTTCCCTGTGCTGTGTGACTGATGTGAGAACACAAATGCACTGCAGAGCGTTCAGATTTTTGTCCTCAGATGCATTCAGCAAGACACTATGCTGATGAAATACAACAAGTGCTTTGTGGAGTGGGTATTGTCAGTAAGAGAAGACTATTCAGACTGCATGCAGGTGGAAACACAGCTGGAGAATTACACATTTCAGTACACCAAATAAAACATTTCACAGAACAAAACTCTGAATGGAACAGAACTCACAAAACAGAAGTAATCGTCAAAAATAATAGAGTCATCTTTGAAAATGAGATTGCAAATCAAAAGGGCTCACTGAGAAACAGAAATAATAAATGGAAAAACAAGGTCCACATAGGCATATCTTGATGAAATTGGTCTATTTAATATAACTAAAGTAGAAATATACATTCTAAAGGGAAAAATTACATCTAAACTATCATGCTGGTCAGAGGTTTCATGCTGGGAGCACACCATTTATTTTTGAGTTTTATTTCAATGCTTACAACATAGAGATGTTATGATGAAAAAATCAAAGCCCAAGAATTCTAAGTCTTGACAATGTTTTTGAATTTGTAAGTCTATATATGACAATAATAATGACAAATAGAAAGAAGACGAGGTAGACACATTAAACAGTGAAAATATTGTTTTGTATTGATTTAAAAATAAAATTATTGACAATGCAAAATTATGGGTCTGGCTCTATGGTTAAATGGTTAAGAGTTCTGGTCTTGCAGAAGACTTTAGTTCCCAGACCTTACACCCACCTATAGACCCTACTGAATGCGGAGTTGATGTTCTCTTCTGGACTCCACAGGCTCCTGCACTCACACATGCAGACAAAGACTCACACAATACTTTAAAATATAATGTTATAAAATTAATATCTGTGTACCCAAAGAATAGAATACTATCTACATTGCAAATTTACTCAGGTGATAAAAAATTACCAAACTACAGCAGCGGCGGCACGGGCGGGTGTCAGCGACACCAGCAGCAGAGACTGAGGTTTGCAGCTCAGAGCCTTCCAGTGGAGGCAGTTAGTGTGGTGGCTGGTGGGAGTTGCTGCGGGAGAGGGGACACTGGACAGGATTTGGGTCGCGTGGTACTTTGTGGCCCAAACTGGACTCGGCGGACAGTTCAGCCCCAGAGTCCCGGGTACAGCTCAGGGCCCAGTGCTGTGGAGATGCTGACTCAGCGCAGTGGGCAATTCTGCACAAGGCAACAGCTTAGCACAGCCACAGCTCCCCTGCTGTGACGCAGGCTGGGCAGAGCGCTCAGTTCCACCCTAGGCGCCATCTCAGTGCAGCTGCAGCTCACCTGCTGTGATGTAGGCTGGGCGGAGCGCTCAGTCCCACTGAAGGTGCCATCTCACCGCAGCCGCAGTTCACCTGCTGTGATGCCGGCTGGGCGGAGAGCTCAGTCCCACCGGAGGCGCTAGCGCACATCAACAAGCAGTTCTGCTCAAGACACTAGCTCTCCTCAGAGGGCAGTTTTAGGGGCACTGACGCAGGCTGAGGTCAGCACGCAGATTCAGCCCAGAGGCCCTAGCTGGACTTGCGGGCAGATTAGGCCCAGAGATTCTTCCTGGGCTGTGCACACAGGCTCGGCGGCCCCAAACTCTGGCTGGACTATGCACACAGTATAGGCCCAGAGTCCTGGGCTGAATTCAGCATGAAGTGTGGGTCCATAGTCCCTGGCTGAGCTCGGTGCACAGTTCTATCCCAGAGACTCGGGGGGAGCTCAGCGTGCAGCTTAGGGCCAGAGTCCCTAAGTGCTTGGCAGACAGATTGGGCCCAGAGTCTCTAGTAGAGCTTTTGGCACAGTCCCGGCTCTAAGACTCTGGTTGGACACAGTGTGCAGTTTGAATCCAGAATTCCTGGCTGAGCTACGCGGATGTTTCAGGCATGAGTCAGTAACTGACCACAGCAAGCAGTTTGGCCAAACACCCATAGCTGAGCTTGGTACGCAGTCCCAGCCTGAAAATTCTGGCTGGACCCTGTGTGCATTTTGAGCCCAGAATTCCTATCTAAGCTCAGCAGTTGGTTCAGACCCTGAGATTCTAGCTGAGCTCGGACGGTGGTTTGGGACTAGTGTCCCTGGCTGGACTTGGTAGGGAACCCATAAGGTTGTGGATACCTTGGCCTGACCCAACGCTCATCCAGAGACCCAGAACGATTGCAGGACTCACAGCACAGGGAGCTGAGGATCACTGGCTGTGAGAGCCCAAAAGGCCAGGACTAACTTCCTGCCATCCACAACAGTGAAACATCAGAGCTTCCAACCTACGGAAATCATGAGAAACCAAGTGAATCTATCATCAGATTCCCTCCATCCAACTCGGGAAGCTACCCAACGAAAACAAAGACGGCAAGATGTCGAAAGGACAGCGTAAAAGCATACACAAAAACCCCAAAACAACATGGCGTCTCCAGTTTCCAGCTATCCCAAAGAAAACAACCCAGAGAGCTCAAATACAACGGAAATACAAGAAAATGACCTCAAATCCTTAATAAGGAGCATATTAATGGAGGAAACAAATAAAATTCGTAATCAAATACAGGAAGACGCAGTCAAACGGGTGAGAGACATAAAAGAAGCACATAGAGTGGAACTGGAAAATTTTCAGGAAAATACAAATAACGAGATGGAAGAAATAAATAAAACGGTTCAAGCTCTGAAGACCTATAAAGAGGCAATGGAAGAAACTCAGGAATTTACAAAAAAATCAGGTGAAAGAAATAAAAAAATCAGTTCAAGATCTGAAGACGAAAATGGATTCAATGATAAACACACAGACAGAAGAAAAACAAGAACGTGAGACCTCAGAGAAGAAGGCGAGCAACACAGAGGTGAGCTTTTCTAACAGAATCCAAGAGACGGAAGAACGAATCTCAGGTCTAGAAGATACAATCACAGATCTTGAAGCAATCATTAAAGAAAATGCCAAATCTGGAAAACTCCTGACACAAAACATCCAAGAAATACAGGACACCATGAAAAGAAGAAATCTGAGGATAATAGGCATTGAAGAAAGAGAAGATATCAGACTCCAAGGCCCAGAAACTATTCTCAACAAAATCATAGAAGAAAATTTCCCCAACCTAAAGAATGAGATACCTATAAACATACAAGAGGCCTACAGAACACCAAATAGAATTGACCAGAAAAGGAAAACTGCCCGTCACATAATAATCAAAACACAAAACATACAGAACAAAGAAAAAAATATTAAAAGCTGCAAGGGAAAAGGGCCAAATAACATTCAATGGCAAACCTATCAGAATCACACCAGACTTCTCAGCAGAGACCATAAAAGCCAGAAGAGCCTGGACAGAGATCCTGCAAACCCTGAGAGACCACAGATGCCAGGCCAGACTACTCTACCCAGCAAAACTATCAATAACCATTGATGGAGAAAACAAAATATTCCATGACAAAAACACATTCAAACAGTACCTATCCACAAACCCAGCCTTACAGAAGGTACTAGAAGGAAAACTACATCCCAAAGGGTCAAGCTACAACCAAAACTACTCAGGAAATAGGTAACTATACCATGGCAAAAACACAACTACACAAACACTCGATTGGAAACAACATCAAAATTAAGACTCTTAACAGTCACTGGTCGTTAATATCTCGCAACATCAATGGTCTTAAGTCTCCAATGAAAAGACACAGACTAACTGAATGGGTGCATAAACAAGATCCAACATTCTTCTGCATTCAAGAAACACATCTCACCTATAACGATAGGCATTATCTCAGGGTAAAAGGTTGGAAAAAATATTCCAAGCAAATGGTCACAAGAAGCAAGCCATTTTAATATCAAACAAGATAGACTTTCAACCAAAATTAATCAAAAGGGATGCAGAAGGACACTTCATACTCATCAAAGGTAAAGTCAACCAAGATGACATCACAAATCTGAACATCTATGCTCCCAATACAAGGGCACCCTCATTTGTAAAAGATCTGCTAAAAAAAACTTAAACCACACATCGATCACCACACAATAATAGTGGGAGACTTCAACACCTCACTCTCACTGAAGGATAAGTCATTGAAACAGAAACTAAGCCAAGAAATAACATCATTATCCAATGCCATGGGTCAAATGGATCTAACAGATATCTATATAACCCTTCATCCAAACAAGAAAGAATATACCTTCTTCTCTGCACCTCATGGAACCTTCTCCAAAATTGATCACATAGTAGGTCACAAAGCAGGCCTCAACAGATACAAGAGGATTGAAATAATACCTTGTATCCTATCAGATCACCATGCTCTTAGGCTGCAATTCAACAACAACAGAAACAACAAAAAGCCTACACGAACGTGGAAACTAAACAACTCTCTGCTAAATGACACATGGGTCAGGGAAGAAATAAAGAAAGAAATCAAGGAGTTTCTGAAATTCAATGAAAATGAGGGAACAACATACTCAAATTTGTGGGATACATTGAAAGCAGTGTTAAGAGGAAAATTCATAACACTAAGTGCCTTTAAAAAGAAATTGGAAACATCGCACATAAGCAACTTAACAAAACAGCTGGAAGCCCTAGAAAAAAAAGAAGCAGAAACACCCAAAAGGAGTAGACGTCTGGAAATAATCAAACTCAGGGTTGAAATTAACAAATTAGAAACTAAGAAAACAGTCCAAAGAATCAACAAAACCAAGAGCTGGTTCTCTGAGAAAATCAACAAGATAGACAGACCGTTAGCCAAACTAACTAAAAGGCAGAGAGACGGTATTGAAATCAACAAAATCAGAAATGAAAAGGGAGACATAACAACAGACACTGAAGAAATACAAAGAATCATAAGATCCTACTTTGAAGGCATATATGCCACAAAATTTGAAAATCTAAGGGAATTGGACGATTTTCTTGATCAATTTCACTTGCCAAAGTTGAGTGAAGAACAGATAAACAAGCTAAATAGTCCAATTTTCTGTAGGGGAAATAGTCCAATTTCCCCTACAGAAATAGAAGCAATCATTGATACTCTCCCAACCAAAAAAAAGCCCAGGGCCAGATGATTTCAGTGCAGAATTCTACCAGACCTTGAAAAGCGATCTAATACCGATACTCTTCAAGCTACTCCAAAACATAGAATTGGATGGAACATTACCAAATTCATTCTATGAGGCCATAGTCACGTTGATACCTAAACCTCACAAAGACTCAACAAAGAAAGAGAATTTCAGACCAATTTCTCTTATGAACTTTGGTGCAAAAATACTAACTAAAATTCTTGCAAAACGAATACAAAAACACATAAAAGATATCATTCATCATGATCAAGTAGGCTTCATTCCAGGCATGCAGGGATGGTTTAATATACGGAAATCCATCAATGTAATCCACCATATAAACAAACTGAAAATAAAAAACCACATGACCATCTCTTTAGATGCAGAGAAAGCATTTGATAAAATCCAACACCCATTCATGTTTAAAGTTTTAGAGAGATCTGGGATACAAGGCACTTTCCTCAACATAATAAAGGGTATATACAGCAATCCAATAGCCAAAATCAAAGTAAATGGTGAGATACTCAAGGAAATTCCTCTAAAATCGGGAACAAGGCAAGGCTGCCCACTCTCTCCATATCTCTTCAATATAGTACTCGAAGTTCTAGCCAGAGCAATAAG
>CAJRSG010016106.1:0-14894 GCA_907169655.1 Acomys percivali
AATGCATCCGGTGTCCACTTACATCTGCTGTGCAGGTAATGTCCCTGATAACTTTCTCTCTGGGGAGAGAGGAAGGAGCCTGCCCACGACTTTATGGTCATGGCTAGGAAATAAAGTCATAATTTGGGGAAGTGTGAGGAGTTGATCTTGGGACACTAAGTTGCAATCAGGGGACATTTTTGCAGTGCATGAAATTCTACTCTTCAGTCTGGGTCTTTATGCCTATGGAAGATGCAGGTACCAGGGACAATGATCCTAGAGAGTGAATGGAGCTTCATTCCTCTCATCCTCCACAGGCAGGAAGTACTGAGCCCTTGCCTAGCCTGGGTGTTGCTGTAGGAGCCAGTGGGACACAGCTCTGGTACAGTGTCTGATTAAGGAAGGTGGCAGGCGTGCCATGCTCACCTCAGAGACAACATGACTTGGGATCTGGGATGTCACTCCCTTGTGAATTCCATACCCAGTAAGAAGGAATCCAGTCTCTCTGAGGGAAGAGAACAAGACCACAGCTCAGCCACTGAGCTAGGTCTCCTACCCAAACAACCTAGCCTGCCTTCTCTGTAAGTGATTTTGAATCACAATATTCCTCAATAGTTTTCCAAAGAAATAGCTGCTGAAGCTCGTGGCTCCTCTGCAGATGAGTCACTGCCCTGGGGACATGGGGTTCATTTCCAACACCTTCATGCTCTGACTCACCATTGTCTTCCTACACTCTTCTAGTCTTCTTTCCTCTCCTCCCTCACTCCCAAATTTTGCCCTTGCCCCCTCATTATACTTACTCCCATCCCTCTACCCTCTTTTCTGATTGCCTCTTTAACTTCCAGTTTCTCACTCCATCTTTGTCCACCTTGTCCTTTCTCCCTCCTGGTCTTCTTCCTCACCTTCCCATTCTTCTGCTGTCTTCTTTCCTTGCAGAGGACAAATGCTAAGTCTGGGAGGTTGTGTTTACCTTCATTACATGTTTTCTACTCTGATCACCACCACTTGGGTGTGTGGAGGTGATGGATCCAGACATCCCCACATTCACTCCCACACCAGAGATGAGCCACACACATTTGAAAAATTATGTTACCTGGGTCACTCAACAGGCTGACAAGAGGTGTAGATATTACCATACCACCATACCACAACCCTGACTGCAAAAATTAAATCAGGTCCAGATATCAGAGACTCAGAAACATTCAATCTCTTTCCATCAGGTGACCTTCCTAGCCTGAGGCCATCTGGTATCCTGACATGGTTGAAAGAACCTCTTCCTATTGGTCCTTCTAATACCTGTTCTCTGGGGTGCCATTGCATCAGCACTCAGTCAGATGTCTGCAGTTCACACAGTTGTCCTCCACACTCTCAGAAACATGCACTAGACTTAACCCAGGACCCTGAGAGTGCTTAGACATGTCATCAGGAATTGGGGGCAGTGAGGATGACCAAATGGGTCTAAGGTTCCTTCTCTGAGTCCTGACTAGGGTTGGTGAAGGGGAGTGGGGCCCAAGAACAAAGGATGAGGATTCCTTGTCTTCTAATGAGGCCTTATGCCAAGCCAGGAATGGAGAGGGGACATTAAGATCACACAAGGCTTGTCCCCATCTCCAGGTGTTTTTCTTCATCATTCTGTGAACCTGGAATGCCTCTTCATATCTCTGGACCCTGACTCTCTATTAGGAAAACAGACAAATAGAAAAATCAGTTACTGCAACAGCACTCCCTACAGTGTTGATAGTAATATATGATGTGGTACTGCCACCTGAGTGCCCAGAGCACCTTCGATAATTGCTACCAATCAGAAAGGGAGCAGCAGGGCAAGAGCACAAAACAAGTCAGGTGAGAGACCTAGGAGATTAGGGCACCCTTATTTTCCCAGACTCAAACTATCTTTTCTGCTCAACAGGAGAACAGAGAAGATGGCCCTCCTTGTAGCTGTGGGGATCTTGATGGCTGGGATCTCACCTGCTCTCCTCTGCTACCCAGATGCTACACTGAGGAGGGGCACTGTATTCCATGATGAGCAACTCAATGGGACACTAGTGGACAGTCTAACATCTTACCCCAATGAAACAGACTTCTTTTTCAAAATCTACAGGGATCTGGCTCACAAGAATCGAAGTGCAAATATCCTCTTCTCCCCATACAGTATCTCAGCCGCACTGGATGTCCTGTCCCTGGGAGCAAAGGGCAAATCCCTTAGAGAGATTCTAGAAAGTCTAAAGCACATTCCCACAAATACCCCTGAGGCAGACATCCACCAGGGCTTTGGGCACCTCCAACACATGCTCTGCCAGCCAGGGGACCAGGTACAGATCTGCACAGGCAGTGCCATGTTTATTGAAAAGCGCTTGCAGACCCAGGCAGAATTCAAAGAGAAGGCAAGGGCTGTGTACCAGACCTAAACCTTCGTGGCTGACTTCCTGCAGCCTCAAGAGACCAAAAAACTCATCAATGACTATGTGAGGAAACAGACCCTGGGGAAGGTCAAAGAAACGATCTCAGATCTGGATGACAGGCTATCCATGGTGCTGGTGAATTACATCTACTTTAAAGGTGAGAAAGGACACTGGTTGGGGAGTGGAGGGAAAGGATGTTGGTTCCGTACCTGTGTCGACAGGCTGACTTCTAGAAAGCAAGTGATCACAGTCTTGGAGACATGGATGCCCAACCTCTTATTACTCAAAAGTTTTATTTCTTTTCTGGGTTGTTTCTTGAAAATATTTGTGGTTCTTCATACATACTCAAAAGAAAACCAGTGCTCTTGGTCTAAGAGAGCTGATATGGGCTGTGACTCAAACTTACTGGCTAGATGAATGTCATAGCTCCTATACCCTGTCCTATCTGTTGGGCATTGGCCATGGCTACCTCCTCCAGTGATGGGATCCCTCTAGTATTTCTCACAAACAAGGACTAACCATGCTCAACCCAGCTTAACTCCATAGACCAGAGGAGATCAGGCATATTCAGTATAGTACGACAGTAGACAGACTTCAGGCATTTGTAATACACCTCTGTAGGAAGTATCCACTACTGGTGGAGAGCTTCTGTCACAAGGATGGTTCAAGTGGGCTGGGCACTGCTTGTCCTTAAGGAGCCTTGGGACACTAATCTTAAGGGGAAACACAGCACGGCCCAAAGCAAGTGAAGAGCCCTGATGGCAGTTCCTATGCTGGATTCCACGCTGAGCCTTTTCTCTAATGAGCTTGTCTTGGGCAAGGAAAATCAGGGACTGGGAAAAAGCCATTAATGAGAGAAAGGTGTCAGCTAGGCTGTGCTCTGTATTTAGTGTCTGGCTGCCTTGTGGGCTTTTGCTTTTGTAAAATTCATAGGCACACAGCCAGAAAGGCCAGCATTCCCAAGATACATTCCTGAGTCAGAGAATCTGATGAGTGTTTGGTGAAGGATAGTTGGAGTCAAAGCTGGAGATGTTACGGGTAAGGGTATTGGGGGAAAGTCCACAGGCCCTGCACTCACACACCCTGCCTTGTAGAGACCAGGGAGCAAGGCATAGCCAAGAAATGGATTCGTAACAGACGCCATGATGTAACAAGTCTTCGGGTGACTCTGGAGCTGTATAAAAGATATCTCAGGGCAAAGGGAGTGCTGGTTCTGATGCTGTAGGCAAAAATTGTAGGTGTCATGTACAGAAATGAGGACAGTAGGACACAGGAAGAGTACCTGATATCCCCAGTGCTGCTTAGGGCTGGGAATGGTGGAAGCAGAGTGACAGCCTGAAAGACTAGATTGCTGGGCATACCTCCTTCACATCACCCCAGGACCCAAGGTCCAGAGCTGCCTGACTATGAATTAGGAGGCGCGTTTAGGATGCTGGATACTGAGCCCAGGACATTGGTTCACAACTATTTATTTCCCATAGTGTGTGTTGGAAGTGGGGACATAAACTAGGAATCTGGGATGGAATGGTGATAGTCCATGAAACAGATAAGGACTCATTTCCCACATCTTAGCCAACAATCTATAACATTATGACTGATCATCGTGTCAGAGGACTCAGTTTTTCTTTTCCTGTTTCCCCTAAAACCTGTTCCCTAAGCCTTTGTCTTCTAAAGATGGTTGCCCTAGGATTAAGGGGTTCTCAACTCTTGCCAGGCTCCACTTTTACTCTCTCTTACATACAACAACCCCCAGATCCCTGACTGTATCAGGAGCTCAAGTAGCCAGGCTGTGGTTCTTAGTCCACCTTTCCAAACCAAGCCAGGAGACGTTTCTCATCTCTAACAATTTGACAAACTACCAAGGTTTAGTTCCAGTTCAGCATATGCTACTGTAAGAGACACTCTGGGTGACTGACCTTGATTGATTGCTGTTATATCTCAGAAGCTGAGCATAAGAGGGGTGGGTTCAGTCCTTCTAGTACTTCTATAATCTGACAGTTTACTTCATTTTCAGGCAAATGGATGTGGCCCTTGACCCTCTTGACACGATCGTTTCTGAATTCCAATTGGATAATAGGAGGTCTGTGAAGATGCTCATGATGACACTTAAGAACCTGTCCACACCCTACTTCCGGGATGAGGAGCTGTCCTGTTCTGTGGTGGAGCTGAAGTTCAGAGGCAATGCCAAGGCTATGTTCATCCTCCCCGACCTGGACAAGATGCAGCAGGTGGAAGCCAACTTGCAGGCAGAGACCCTGAACAAATGGAGGAGATCTATGAGGCCCAGGTGTGTGTCAGTGGGACCCAGAGCTGGCCTGGCTTCTTCCTCTGCTGTGGGCCTGAGGGCCATTGTTTCCATAATTCAGAATTTCATGAGTACCCAGTGGAGAATCAGCAGGGGACAGAAGGAAGTGGATTAAATTTCCCTCTCCTGTCTTGGATTTTTTTTTTTTTTTGATGCTTGAATGTACTGTTGTTTTTGTTTTTCACAACATGAGATCAGCTCAAGAGGAGCTGAGGTTGCCTCTGTCTCAAACAGGCCTGAAATGACAAGGAATCTTGAATGTATCTCTGGAAGGCAGAGGGAAGTGTGTTGAGTTATCAATGCTGAGAGTCAGTTCTCCTGTGTGACTGTCTCAGCCCTTGTCAGTCATTCAGTTACCATTCATAGAATGGTGACTTGAGGACCTACTAGGTGGGAATCTCTACTTAGATCTTCAGAGTGTATCAGAGACTAAAGCACAAAACTGTTATCCTTATGGGCTTGTTTGTAAACTGAGGAAGAGAGAGGGTTGAGTGGGGGAATGCACCAAATTATTATATAAAAAGTGAGGAGATGAGGAGGGTAAGGATAAAGGGGGGAGTGTCCAGGATAAGAAAATCTGCAGTATGATCCAGTGTGCAATTTCAAATCGAGGGTCGTTAAGTGATGTCTGAGGGTAGACATGACAGGAGAATGATAATCAATAGATTAGGAAGAGGAAAACCATGTGTTTTAAATATGGATGGAAAGAAGGCTGTGAGAGGGCTGTCTGTTGAAGGGTGCCACTCAGACATAATTTGGGATGTGGGGGACCCAGATTGCAGTGATTCATTTCTCGTTTTTATTCTCAGGAGATTCGATGAGCTCTACCTGCCCAAGTTCTCTATCTCCAAAGACTACAAACTGGAGGACATCCTTCCTGAGCTGGACATCAGGGAAGTGTTCTCCCCACAGGCTGATCTATCTAGGATCACAGGAGCCAAGAACCTGAGCCACTCTGAGGTAAGCCAAAGGTTGGTTAACCTTGGGTACCTGAGTGTGGATGGTGAAGGCCATGTGGTTATATAAGGAAAGGTAAATGTGGTGGGAACACTCCCTGTCTTTCTGAGATTCCTCATGCCTGGGAGAGATAGATTATAGCCCATATCCTCCTGCTGACAGCATGTAGCCAGCACCTCCTCTCCAACCTGGAGTGAACCTCACCCGGAAGGCTATGATGGGGGATGGGGTCTGTGATTGGATCTAGACCACAATGGGTCCCAACCTCTGCTGCACTGCAGGGACACCCACAATCCACTGCAGGGACCAAGCTTATGCAGACTCAGTTTCTACACTACAGAGCTGGGCCAGCACATCTTGACCATCACATAGAATAGTAGCACTAAAGGCAATATGAAGGGATCTATGGCATTTCTGATGAAAAGCCTAAGAATAGGAGAGAAGATACCTGAAAAGCATCATACTACATTCCCAGGTACACAGCCTGGGAGTGCCTGATGTTTACCCATTGCCCACTCAGAGCCCTTGGCTCAGATCTGAATCAGCAACACACGGCAGTCTAGCAATCTGAAGCCATGCTCTTGCTTTGCTGTTGTACATCCCATGGAGGCTGCACAGGCTGCCAGCACACTGGATGTGCCCTGCGAGGATGTTGGGAGGATTCCTGTGTGGAAATGCCTGCCATTGCCTACTCCTGTCCTCCAGTGTGTATTGGGTTTGAGGGCAACACAGATTCAGACACTGAGCAGACCCAGCACATGCCTCATCTCAGACCCTTAACATAGGCATGGAAAACTCAGGGTTATAGTTCATGATAGGAAGAAAGAAATTCACCATCACATGAGGCCAGCAGGCACTGTGTACTCCAGGCTTCTCTGCTGTCCTCCCTGGTCTCCAGTGAGTGATGTGTTTCTCCCCTCAGGTGCTCCACAACGCTGTACTGGAAGTAGCTGAGACAAGTGCAAATGGAAGGGCCAGCACAGTACCCAAAGACACCTTCCTCTCTCCCAAATTGGAGCCTACATATTTGGCTGTGGACAAGCCATTTATTTTCCTTATCTCGAGCAAAGACTTTCAGAATATCTACCTTTTGGGCAAGCTCACCCACCCGAATCAAGGCTAGACCTTCCCAAGAGGCAGGGCTTCTTCCCAGGAGCCAGGGAGTGAGCCTTTATGTGGGTCTCTGTGTGTATTTTGGCCTCCATGCTGTGACTGGTGAAGTCACTCCTGGACTGCACAGTGACCATAACTAACTGTGTGACTCCCACGTGCACAGGAGAGTGTGGGTGCTCAGTGTCAGGCTACAAGACCTCTTGGCAGCACAGCTCATGTTCCTGGACCTGATATCTGTCTTTACTGCCTATCACTGCTGACTCCCCTCTATCTGCCTCTACCTATAAGCCTGGGCCTGACATATAATCTCAGTCCCGAATTAGGCTCTAGTTATGTCTGCCTTCAGCTTCTGCAGTCTTGATGGAGCTATACAAGCTTACCAGCCAATCCATGTGCACTTTAGGCCCTGGACCAAAAAGGGGACCAGCTGCCCTGTGTCTATTTGCATCATTTGTGACTACCTGGTGGCCGGTTCCTGTGTCACTCTTTCCCTACTCCAGTTCTGACACCTCCTGCACAGCTATCTACATCTGGCACAGTGTTTGAGTGCTCACTCCTGCAGCTGCATGGAGCCTATTAGGCAGATCAGCTCCTTTCACCCTAGCACTCACACCTAAGGCAGAGGAGCCATTTTCTAAGTTCTATGCTGACCAACAAACATCACATGTCAGATGGACACCTCTGCTGTCATCACTCAAAATGGAGAGGTTGGAGCAAAGGATCAATAAATGTATACCTACACAGAAATTGGCTGGACTGTGTTCATTCAGCTCCTGTTGGCATGGGTGTGGCCTCTAGTAACAACAGGGCAGGAAAGATATTCAGTCACACTCTGTGACACCTGTGTTGGCTCTCTTGACCTACATGCTATCATCAGTCACTTTAATCAAGAAGGAAATTAAGGCAGAGATCTGCTCCACCATATTTCATGACTCATACCTAGACCAAGTTTCCTGATAACAGAGCTATGCATTCATCAAGCCTGAAATCAGACCCTTAGGCATCAGTGTGGGCATGGACAGGTGGATGATAAAACAAGACTCTAGGTGCTTCACAGAAAGCACTCAAAGGGGCCTGGGATCAGGAGTTCAGCTCTGTGACAAGGTCAGAGGAAGATTACAAGGTGATCAGAAAATCAGAAAGAATATTTTGGGCAGTGCAAAGAACAATGGAGGCATTTCCCAGAACCTGAGAGAAGATCCCTTTGGGAAAAGGGCATAACAGCCAGTAGATGGCAAAGGGCCTGGCCCTGTGAGGTTCTCAAATGCCTCAGAACCACAGGGAAGTGTGGAGGGTAAATCCATGTTCCTGTCTTGGGAACATAACTGTGCGGTTACTATGTAAATGACTGGGCTGTGCAGAGGTGGTGGGGATTGTCATTGAGAGCAGTTTCAGGGAACATCAGGCCACATCTGAAGAGAAGAGGAGGTGATGCAGCTCACTGGCTGAACCAGTTTAGTGCCCAGATAGTGGAAGAGAGGAGGGCAAGGTGCATTTGGGTTGGGGTGCGGCATGTTCATGAAGAATCCCATGACCGTAGAAACACAGAGTGAGGCCTGGAGACACAGGGCAAAGTGTGCATTAGATAGAGATATATCGTATTTTCTGGCCTATAAGAAGAATCCCAACTGTTCCAGTTAAAATATAGAGTTTGGCCGGGTGTGGTGGCTCATACTTTTAATCCTAGCACTTGGGAAGCAGAGTCAGGTGGATCTCAGTGAATTCAAGGCCAGTTTGGTCTACAATGCAAGGCCAGGACAACCAAGAGTACACACAGAGAGACCCTGCCTCAAAAAACCATAGATATAGATATAGGTATAGATTTAGATTGAGAGAGAGAGAGAGAGAGAGGGAGGGAGGGAGAGAGAGAGAAAGTATAAGACTACCCCTCTTCCAATGCACACACTGTGCAGCATTTTCGAGCATATAATGTCTATTTGCAGGCAGGGCACAGCCAGCCAGGCACTTTGTTAGTACTACTTCAGATGGTCTAAAATTAGAAGCGTTAAATGAAAAGCTAAATAACTTATATGAAATTGGCTCAATATCAATTATGATGATGATGATGATTTTGTTAATTTATACTTTATTCTTTTTAAAATTTTCATTTAAGTAATTTATTCAGATTACATCTCAACCATTATCCCCTCACTTGTATCTTCCCATTCTGCCTCCCTTCCTCTTTCATCATATTCTCCTCCTCTAGATCTGTGACAGAACTGGACCTTGTCCCCTATTCTAAGATCTCTGCCTATCAGGTCTCTTCCTGGTAGCCTGCTTACTCTTCCTTTGAGTGTCACCAGATTTCCCCACCAAGGGGAAGTGGTCAAAGAGGGGGCACTGTCAGAGTCAGTCCCACTCTCCCCATAACCATGGAGAATGTGCTGTCCATAGGCTAGATCTGAATAGGGGATCTAGGTTTACTGCATGCATTGCCCTTTGTTGATACAGTAGCTTGAGCTAACCCACCTGGGTCCAGATCTGCCAGCCTTAATGGTCTTCTTGTAGGTTTCTAGGACCCTCTGGATCCTTCTATTTTCCCATTCTTCCTTACCTCTCACATCTAGAGTCTCAATAGGAAGTCTTAGTATCTATTCCAATCTCTGGCTAAGTGAAGACTTTCAGGGGACATCTCTGCTGGGCTAGTGTCCCATTATAAGTGAGTATATACCATGTGTATTTTTCTGGGTATAGATTAATTCACTCAGGATCATCATCTCTAGTTCCATCCATTTGCCTACAAATTTCAGGATTTCCTTGTTTTTAATAGGTGAGTAGTATTCCATAGTGTAAATATACCACAGTTTCTTTATCCATTCTTCTACTGAGGGCTACCTAGGTTGTTTCTAGGTTCTGGTTATTAGGAATAAGGCTGCTATGAACATGGTTGAGCATTCCATCTTACACCCATATACTATTCTTAATAACCATATATTATTCTTAATAGCCATAATGGCTTTCTGTATTTTCTCTAAGAAAAAACAAGAAAAAGAAAAATATGAAGTGTATACAAGTCTTAGAAGGAAAATTATAGAGACTTATAAAAGACACTGACAAAAAGTATTTAGACAAGCCTTAGAAAGATTTACAAATGGAAATGGGAAAATTTTCATGCACAGAGAGAAGATTTTAGACAGGAGCCTACCATGCCACTACATAATGAAACAGAAAGGGAGTGGTTTAGTTTGTTGGAAATGCAGCCTTACTATATCCAGTTTCTATACAAGACATACCAGGAGATGATAGGCACCCTCAAAGTTATAACTAATTTGAATGACATCTTATAGATATTAAGATTTGAAGCAATTTATGGAAGTAGTCATCTGCTATGGTATGCATTCATCCAAGCTTAAGCAGATGTTAAGTCCAGGGTCAACCCAGAACAGGATTAATGTGCAAGGCTGGAAACAGTTGACATCAGCAATATTGAGGACTGGTCTTTAGTTACAATGGCAATCATGGTGGAATGATGAAGAGATTGCCATAGAACAATAAAATCAGGCCAGAGGTATTAATGTTCCCCAGGATCAGTTGCTAGGAGAAGGTCAATATGCAAGGTTTACAAAGGCAGTAGGAATTCAATGATCACACCTTGGCACCACTTTTTCAAGCAGATCTATGTGCTTGAGATAAGGTTGAAGAATGAAGAAAGAGGTCTGGGGTCCTTCACTAAAATTATGAAAGGCCCAAAAGAAGGCTTTACTGAATTTTTGCAGAGATTGATTTCAGCTATAAGTAGAGTAGTGTGAGATTCAGTGGTGAAAAAAAGTACTAATTGAAACAAATTAAATGTTCAAGAATGACACAGTGAGTGTGCCCTATTTCTCTATCTTCTGGACATGCTCCATTTCCCAGGCCCCATCTCCATCTTCAGTCTCAGAGATAGGCAGCCATCGAGAGAACAACAGATGAGACTCTTCCCTTAACTCCTGTCCTATTAGAGCCCGGTTGCAGAGGCATGGTCTCCTCTAGGCCCTCCAAGCTCCATCCTAGCAGTGAACTCCATGCTCCCGCTCCTGGGTGTGTTCCATCTCCTGGAACCCCACCCCAACTTGCAATCCTAAAGATCAGAACCCAGCAGGGATGAACAGAGCCTGCCAGAAGAGGCTTGGTCTTCTACTGGCCACATGTGCCATATCCCCTCCCACAATATTCCTCTCATATCATCTCCCTGGCACTCCCTGTTTTCTGGGCCACGTCTCTATCTGCAGTCCCAGAGGCAAGGAGCCTTCTGGAAACAGCCTTCTGGAGTCCTGAGACAGGCAGCTATGTGGGAACAGCACCAACCATTAGGGGGCAGCAGAGACAAACAGTTACCAAGGTCCAACACCTCCCTTTCTGTCCCATTTATGAACCTCATCTCCATCTACAACAGCTACAACAACATTGAATGAATGCATGAATGTGTGAATGAATGAATGAATGAATGTGTGTATGAAGAATGTATGGATGTTAAATGTGGTGAAAATGAATCCTGGGTGTTATTAGCAAGTCAAGACACTTATCACGGCAGATGGCCATGTGCAGTAGGGAACAGGTTGGTACTCTTTGTGAAGAAGACCCTGATAATCCTCCCAGGTAGTCCTCACATAGAATTCCCAGCAAGGTCAGTTTTCTGTAAGGCTGGACTTATTTTGGCTTCTCCTTCATAGATGCTGAATGGAGTCCAGAAAGTTCTGGGCTGCCCAGGCCACATGGAAAATCAACATCATGGTATATGGTGGTATAATGACAAATTCTGGCAATAATTATCCCAAACACTGAATGATCTAGGGCAAAGGGAATTAGTTTATCACAGTGGGAGATGGAGATGGGTCAGGATAATGCCTGTGATCTTAGTCAGGGGCCTGGATCCCTAGGACAAGGGCCCAAAGTTGAGTGTGTGATCCAGCTGGAGTATCTGCACCTACTCCATGCCAAGCACTGGAAATAAACAGTGTTTGAGGCAGCAGAGTAACTTCTTGTGAGTGTATCTTCTTGCTGGGAAAGCTTGAACAATAGGACATAGTATTCTACAAGCATGTAGGAAAAACAAACAGAGGGAGCAGAAGCTGAAGTGAGGTAGCTCCAAATGAGCAGAGAAATCAAGGAAATGAGCAACTGAGCTGTGCAAATGGCTACAGAACATGGACTCTAAGCAACTGACAGTAAGAGCCAAGGTCCTGATATAGAATAAGCTTGATAAGTTAGAGCAACAGGAAGGAGAGGACAGATGGTACCGGAAGGTTTACAAGAACCAGAACATGCAATGGAGAACAGAGGATCCCTCCAGAATATGACAGGGCCACTGCATGTCTGAGGTGAGAGTCAAAGGTTTATATGGGTCTTTCAAGAGGAGTCTAAAGGCTCAAGAGTGGAGCCAAGGAGGAGGGAGGTTAGGCTCTCACTAGAACAGCCCACAGTAGATTTACTTGGGATGTTTCAGGGGGAAATTTAAAGACTCCACCAAGGTCCTGTTTCCTCTAAAACCTGTTTCACAAGCCTTTGTCTTGTAACTATGGTTTCCCAAAGATTAAGGGGTCCCAATCCTCTGCCAGGCTCTACTTTTTCTCTCTCACACATACAAACCCCCCAGATCCCTGACTGTATCAGGAGCTCAAGTAGCCAGCCTGTGGTTTTTAGATTCTTATTTTCAAACGAAGCCTGGAGACAATTCTCATTTCTAGAAACTTGACAAACTACCAAGGTTTAGTTCCAATTCAGCATATGCTACCCTAAGGGACCCTCTTGGTGACTGAATTGGGTTGGCTGCTGTGACAACTCAGAAGTTGAGCAGAAAATGGGTGGAGTTGAGTCCTTCTATTGCGGTTATAACCTGATAATTTGCTTCACTTCCAGGAAATTGGAAGAAGGCCTTGGACCCTCGAGACACTGTCATTTCTGAATTCCACTTGGACACCAAGAGGTCTGTGAAAGTGCCCATGATGAAAATTGAGGACCTGAAGCGGGGCGTGGTGGCACACGCCTTTAATCCCAGCACTCAGGAGGCAGAGGCAGGCGGATCACTGTGAGTTCGAGGCCAGCCAGGACTACAAAGTGAGTCCAGGACAGTCAAGGCTACACAGAGAAACCCTGACTCATAAACCAAAAAGAAAAAAAGAAAAAAAAGAAAGAAAAAAGAAAAAAAAAAGAAATTTGAGGACCTGAGCACACTCTACTTCCGGGATGAGGAGCTATCCTGCTCTGTGGTGGAGCTGAACTTCAGAGGCAATGCCAGCACCCTGTTCATCCTCCATGACCAGGGCAAGGTGAAGGAAGTGGAAGCCAGCTGAAAACTAGAGACCCTGATGAAATGAACGGGATCTTTGAAGCCCAGGTGCATGTCTCCAGGACCCACAGCTGGCCTGGATTCCTGTCCTGCTGTAGACCTGAGGTCCACTGTTTCAGTAGTTCAGAATCTCACAAGTATCCAGTAGAGTCACCAGGAGACAGAAGAATTGGGTCAAATTTCTCTCTGATGTCTTGGATATTGTGGTGCTTGAATTTACTGTTCTGTTTGTTTTTCACAAAATGAGATCTGCTGAAAACAGGAGCTAAGGTTGCCCCTGTCCCTACAAGGCTATAAATTACAAGAAATCTTGAATGGGCCCTTGGAAGACAGAGAGAAGTGTGTTGAGCTATCAATGTTGAGAGTCAGCTCTGCTGTGTGGCCATCTCGACCACTTGTCAGATAGTCACTTACCATTCATGGGATGGTGACTTGAGGACCTACTATGTGGGAAGCTCTGACATAACACTCAAAGTGTATCAGAGACTGAAACATAAACCTTTTTATCCTCATGAGCTTCCTTGTAAATTGAAGAAGAGAGGGGTAGGGGGAGGGTAATACAACACTCATTATAACAAGTGAAGAGATGAGAAGAGGTGAGGTTACAAAGGAGAGTGTCCAGATGAGGAAAGCTGGAGTATTATCCACTGTACAGTTTCAAATAGAAGAGGCATTAGTTGATGTCTGAGGGTGGACATGACAGGAGAATGATAATTAGTGCATTAGGAAGAGCAAAGCCCCTTGTCTTAAATACAAATGGAAAGAGGGCTTCTGTCCTGTGAGATGGCTGTCTGTTAAAGCATGCCCCTCTGATGTAAGTTGGGGAGATTCCAGTGATTCATTTCTCTTTCTTATTCTCAGGAGATTCGATGAGCTCTACCTGCCCAAGTTCTACATCTCGAAACAGTAAAAACTAGAGGACATCCTTCCTGACCTGGGCATCAGGGAAGTCTTCTCCCCATAAGCTGATCTATCTGGGATCATAGGCACCAAGAACCTGAGTGTCTCTCAGGTAAGCCAAAAAACTCTGGTTGGTTAATCTTGGGTACTTGAGTGTGAATGGCGGAAGCCAAGTGGCTACATAAGGAAAGGACAATGTGGTGAGAAATTCCTGTCTTTTAGAGATATCTCATGCCTTGGATGAGATAGATTATAGCTCAGATCCTCCTGCTGACAGCATGCAGCCAGCCAGTCTTCTCTAACCTGGAGTGAACCTCACATGGAAGGCCATGGTAGGGAAGTGTCTGTGATTGGGTCTGGACCACCATGGGTACCAACATCTGCTGCACTGCAGGGACACCAACAATCCACTGTAGGGACAAAGTTTGTCCAGCCTCACCTTCTCCATACAGAGCTGGGCCAGCACGTCTTGACCAGCACATAGAATAGTTGCACTAAAGGCAATATGAAGGGATCTAATGCAGTTCTGATGAAAAGCCTAAGAATAGGAGAGAAGATGCCTGAAAATCATCATACTACATTCCCAGGTACACAGCCTGGGAGTGCCTAATGTTTGTTCATTGCCCACTCAGAGCCCTAGGCTCAGATTTGAATCTGCAGGATATGGAGGTCTGGAAATATGAAGCCATGCTCTGTGCACTGCTGTTGTACATGCCACTGAGGCTGGAGCTGGAGGGATGCTGAAACCTGCACCAGCTGCTGGCACACTGGCTGTGCCCTGCGAGGATGTCGGAAGGATTCCTGTGTGGAAATGCCTGCCATTGCCTATTCCCATCCTCCAGTGTGTACTGGGTTTGAGGGCAACACAGACTGAGACACTGAGCAGACCCAGCACATGCCTCATCTCAGACCCTGAACAGACACATGGAAAACTCAGGGTTATAGTTCATGATAGGAAGAAAGAAATTCA
>CAJRSG010016160.1:0-13261 GCA_907169655.1 Acomys percivali
CAAAAGTCAGCTCTGATTCAATAGGTTATATTTAGCATACATACATACATACATATATTTAGCATACATAGCATACATACATATCTATATGTAATAATATTTAGCGAATAAAGAGAGTAAATTTGAAGAAAAGCAAGAAAGGGAATCTGAGTGGGCTTGAAGAGAGATAAGAGAAAGGAAATTACAATATCAGGAAATAAATATAAAACAATGAGAATACTGATAATAAAAATTACATTTAAATTCTTTTTATACTTTCCCTTACCTTTGCTTATATTTCAAATTGTAAATTTTTTTATTATTTTAATATATTTATTTATTTATTTATTCAGTTTACATCCTGGTCATAGCCCCAGTTCCACTCTCCCTCCCTCTCCCTCTTTACCCCAGCCCTACTCCTCAGAAGCCCCATCAGGACTGAGCATGTCCTCTTCCCTTGTGGCCTGGCCTGGCAGTCCTCCGGAGGGGGGTATGGTAAGTAATTGAAAAGCTGGGAGGAGAGTTCATGTCAGAAAGAGCCCTTGCTTCCCTTACGAGGGGACCCACATGAAGCTTGAACTGCCCAACAGCTACATCTTTGTAGGGAGCCTAGATCCAATTCATGCAAGATCCTTGCTTGGTGTTTCAGTCTCAGCAGGCCTCTCTGGGCCCTGGTTAGTTGGCTCTGTTGGTCTTTTTGTGAAGCTCCTATCACCTCCAGGTCCTAATTTAGAAACATAAAATTTTGAGTTGAATTTGTAAATATTTTAAATTTCTTATGAGAAGTTGTTCATATTAAGACAACAATTAAGGAAAGAAAAATCCCTCAGCTAGTGCATAAATCCTATGAAGAAAAGTATTGCTCAAAGTGCAGTTGTCTTGAAATTGGACATGTTGTCCCTAGAGCTTAGAAGACAGCATATGTCCAGTCTGCTCAACTTATAAATAACAAAAGATAGTGACAGGAATATCATAAATAAACATAGATGTCATCCACAGTTCTCTGTCAAACACAAGTTTGCTGGCAAATAGTAAAACGTGTACCTGTTCATATTTATTTTCATATCAAATATTATATATTAGCTAAAATAATATAAACAAACAAAATGATTAATAAATGTCAAATGCAAAATAACATATTTGTAGACATAAAATGTTCAGATATCTATAATAAATGTCATCTTTTTCTTATTTAATGAAAACTACTTTCAGTAAACCTTTCATGAGGGTTTCTAGACAGTTGAGTTTAAAATATCCTGTGCACACATGCTCTAATCTCGTAAGAGGCAGCTAACATTTCTCTGTATTATTTTTTTAGCTACTTAGTATTTATAGTTAATTATTAATATCACAAAAATGGAGGTTTTTCATATTTTCAATCACCACCATCCATAAGTAGTCTCCTGGCTCCATCCTTCCTGTATCCCACTCAACACAGAAGTTAAAGTAATTATGCTAAGTTTATGTCAATAAATTGCATCTCTCTTTTCTTTCGAATATTGTAAGAAATCATTATTTAAATGCTTTCAATTGCCTTTCTTCCTAAGATAATGAAAATAAAAGTCACTGAAATTATGATAGGAATATGCAACTTCCCAGCTCTGTTGTAGTTATTAATATCTTATGCTCAGTGGCCTGGTAAATATTTATTCAGACTCAGCATGATGTTTCATATTCTTTCATGACAATGGTCATCTTATCTCAGGCTGGACCGGATGTTATTCCTAGATATTTAGAAGGTTACCTCTTTCACATGACCAGGAACTTGTTTAACTCTCTGCTTCTAAGTTGAACCTTCTTGCCTACTCTAGGTAAAGGTAAATCCAAAGTCACAGTTCTCTGACTTGATTTCTGCTTGATTTTTCTCCATGGTTGGGCATTTATTTAAAATAATAATTATAAAAATAATAAATAAAACAATAAAATAATTTATAATATTATGTATATCATAATAATAACAACTATGATTATTAACATTATTATTCGTTTTTTCCTTGTTCCTGAAAAATAAGTAATACAGTGGCATGGATTCTCTCTTATTTTATTCATCAATATGCATCAACTACTAAAAGAGTGTGTTGTCACTAAACAGGCTTTTTTAAGAATTTTTGAATTGAAAAAAATAGGTTTAGCTGTTACATGGCTATCTATTTGTTTTTCATAATTCCTCTACAGTATTTTCTCCTCCAAAATTGATCAAATTCTTTGCTAATAATTTTCAAATATTTGAAAATAATATTTTATGTTCATTAGGTGTTGGTATAGACCAGAAAAGTCGATCAATTCTGATTTTCTTCAAAGAGGCTTAAAGTCATCTCTTTTTCTCTTTTCCCTCTGTTGTCCATCTACCATCATAGAGAAGGAAGCATATGAGTCACAGTATTTATGACTCAAAACTAATCTATGACTGCAAATTTATAAAACAGACTGGTTTCAGGCTCTCTAGTCCCCATTACTAAGTGTCACCCCTTGAGTAAACCTCCTAGGTTCTGGGAAGTTTCCACTGAATTAAGTTTTCATATTGCTCTCTAAGTGCCAACCCATTTCATTCATCTCTCCCCTTACTCTCTCCCTCCACTCTCCCCTCCTAACCTGATCCCTCCTATTCCCATCCCCACAAGAACCCAGTCCACACACAAAATCTATTCAATTTCTTCCTCACAGGGAGATTGATGTGCTCTACCCCAGACCTCTCCTCTTTATGTAATATCTCTAGGTCTGTAGATGTAATATGCCTATTCTTTAATTAACAATCTATATCATGTTTGTGTTTCTGAGTCTGGCTTGCCTCGCTCAGCATTATTCTTCTAGTTCCACCCATTTGTTTGCAAATTATATGATAACTTTTTTTCTAATACTGAGTAAAATACAATTGTATAAATGTACCACAATTTATTTGTCTGCTTTTTGGTTGAGAGATATTTAGGTTATTTTCATTTCTAGCTATTATGAATAAAGTTACTATGAAACTAGATAAGTAAATGTCCTTATGGTAGGGTAGGGTGTCTTTGGGTATATGCTCAAGAGTGCTAAAGCTGGATATTGAAGTTGATCAAGTCTCCATTTTCTAAGGACTACCATATTGATTCCCATAGTGGCTTTACTCCTACCAGAAATGGAGTATTTTTGCTCCACACCCTTCCCCATATGAGCTGTCAGTTCTGTTTTTATCTTAGTCATTCTGACAGGTATAAGTTGGAATCTCAGAGTCCTTTTGATTTACATTTTCCTGATGGCTAAGGATGGTGAACATTTCATTAAGTGGGTTTCCAACCATTTCAGATTCCTCTACTGAGAATTCTCTGTTTGGATCTGTACCCATTTTATAATAGCATTGTTTGGATTGTAGATGTCTAATTTACTGAGTTATTTATATATTTTGGATATTAGCCCTGCACCAAATTTAGAGCTGTTATGATAATTTCCCATTCCTTTGGCTGCTGTTTTGTCCTATTGTCACTGTTCTTTGCCCTACAGAAACTTTTCAGTTTCATAAGGTCCCAATTATTGTTGATTGTAGTACCTGTGTAATCAATGTTCTTTTTTTAGGAAAATTTCTCCAGGATCTTCAAGGCTTTTTCCATACTTTCTCTTCTAACAGGTCTAGTGTGTTGGTTTTATTTTAATGCCATTGATCCACTTGGATTTGATTTTTGTGCAGGGTGATAAATATAGATCTATTTGCACTGTTCTACATATAAACATCCAGTTAGACCAGTACCATTTGTTAAATATGATTTCTTTTTTCCATTGTGTATTTTTAGCATCTTTATAAAAAAAAAATCAGGTGTCCATATGTGTGTAGATTCGTGTCTAGGTATTTGATTGGATTTCATTTACCAAAGTTCTGTTGCTCAGTGGGGAACACTCCTCTATTGCTGATGGGAGTGCAGAAAATTCATACAGCCACTATGCAAATCGATATGACAGTTTCTCAAAAAATGGGAATTGATTTACCTCAGGATCCAGGTATACCATTCTTGGACCGAAATATGCCCCAGTAAGGCTACTTGCTCAACTGGTATTTTTCTTTCTTTCTTTTTTTAAATGTTAATACTATGTGTGTGGTTTTTTTTTCTTTTATTACTACAGCCCTGCAGTACAGCTTGAAAACCAGTGGTGGGACTGGTTCACAAACATAGGCATAAAATTCAATGACCCACAACCTGCACTGCCTGCAAGAAATGCTGTGACATTAGTGGATCAGAGCTTGTGGGAGTGGCAAAACAATGACTGATCTAACTTGAGGTCCAAGAAAGGAAAAGATATTTATAACTGATACTGGCTGGATGGCCATGATCCAGAAGTTACATGGTCCACAGACGTAGGGGAGAATCAAACACAACTACCAAAAAAAAGTCCTTGAAATGGATCCTAATGTTATTCAGCTATACTCATAGTATTGGTGCCTACCCAAGCCATGATCAGAGAGACTTATTCCACCAAGTGATGGAATGGAATAGATACATAGACCCAGAACCGAACATTAGGCAGAGCTTGGGAAACTCCACATAAGAGATGAATTGCAGGATTCAGAGGAGTTGAGGACACCAGAAGAACACAGCCCACAGAATCAAGTAAGCAGGGCGCATAAGACCTCGCAGACTGGAGTGCCAACTAAGAAGCTGGTGCAAGTCTCTGCATACAGGCTGTAGTTCTTTAGTTGGGGATTTTTGTTGGACTCTTAACAAGGAGAATGGGCTGTCTATTTCCTCCTGCTGGGTTACTTTTTCCAGCTTCTATATGAGGGTATATGCCTAGTATTATTGCATCTTGTTATAGAGAAATTGATTGATATAAGTAAGAGCTCTGCTTTATTTTGAAGGAAAACAGAAGAGCAGTAGATCTGGGGGAGAAATGAGGTGGAGGAAAGATTAGAAGGAGGTGAGGGGAGGTGGCAACAGTTAGCATGTATCAGAGAAGAATAAATAAATATAATAAAACAAAACCCCAAATGACCACCATCACCACCAACAACAACAATAACAACAAACCCAGATAGCACAATCTGGTAGATCCTATGCTTTTCTTCCTAGAACCCAAACCTCAGCTAATAGGGCAGAGAAGATTACACACCACTTTAGAATACAAGCAGAGACGTCTGAATGAGCAGACGGCCCTCTGCACACTACACAGCATTGGAGGCTCAACTAAGTGTGTATTTGTTTGATTAAACTGTAGCGATTGTACACTGATTTATAATTGTTAATGCCTCAAACCAAAGTTTGGGTGCCTATTTTTTTTAATGCTTTTACCTTTATTTTGATCTTTATATGACTATACTGGTGAAATAATTATGTCTGTTCTATTTTTAATTAGCAATGGCTTTGCAACTTGTGAGTAAACAATCCTTACTTTAAAAAAAAAAAAAAACCCAAACTCATCAAAGACCATGATCCTAAACAGAATGCTAACATTCTATTGATTATTGGCCACTTATGAATATGTCTATTCGGTAATTTCTTCCTCTAATATCTGATCATTATTCCTTTTGTATGTGCTTATATACATAGTATTACATGGCCAGATATATGACTTAATGAATGTAGTCTGTGCATTTAGCTATGAATTAGACATTAACTTACTCAGTGTCCCTTCCTTTATTTTTGATACAAACATCTTTGTATAACCTTGAATTCCTGGTTGTATAACTTCAATAAAATTTTTCTTTACCCTTTTTGTGTTACTTGACCACTGCCTCCATTGTTTTAATGATCTTCTCTAACTGTTTTTCCTACTGGAAGTTTATCAAATTGTTCTGTTTCCAAGTTACATATTTACATGGGTGGTTCTGGTACCTTAGCTACCTACAAGGAGATCAATGTGTCTGATATGAAATCATCTCAAAATAAGCTTTCAAAGAATATGTTGCTCTGAAGTTTGAAGAGAGGAATGCATGCACTCATTTCCCATCATATAATTAGCAAAGTGTGATGATCCTCATCGTTATACTCTTGGAAGAACGGAATAAGCAAGAATGGTGGTAAATAAAAGCAGATATTTTTCAAAAGTGCAATTAACTAATTAATCAAAATTATATTATAAAACTTAATAGGTAAGTATGGCCTTAGCTAAGAAAAAATTAACTTTGGCATAGTTAATTAAAGAGTTTTTTTTTTTTTTTTTGTTTTTTTGTTTTTTTTTGGTTTTTCAAGACAGGGTCTCTCTGTGTTAGCCTTGGCTGTCCTGGACTCACTTTGTAGACCAGGCTGGCCTCATACTCACAGCGATCCGCCCGCCTCTGCCTCCCGAAAGAGTTGTTTTTTAATGAACAAATTAAAATATATTCAACTCCGCATATATTTTAAAAGAATTCCTAAATATTTACAAGAAAGCTAAGGTTGAAAGTCACTATATATATTATTTTTGTCATTATGATATTATTTTTTTCCTGATAATTACAGTATCGTTTGTTCCACTGTAGTTCAAATTATTATACTAAACTTGCAAACAATAAACATTCGTATGTTTTAGCTGACCCAGCATATTTGATCCCATGATGAAATTTGTTATCTTCTTACTCTATTCTTCCTGGTATTTCAATAAATCTCATGTGCACTGTATCCACTCTGTATGTCCTACCTGCTCCCAAGTCTTTACATAACTATCTCTGCATATTAATCACCATATAACAATGATTTATGTTCAGGTATTTTTTATGATTTTTCTTAGTAGTCCCAGAAGTATAATAGTAATAAAGTATCAATTTTATTATGTAATATTTTCATTTGCCTATTTTTTTCCTTCTTAGTATCTTACTGGTATTGAATTAGGAATTAAATAACCAAAGATAGTTATATAAGGATAAATCATGATGCTATATTTTAGGAAATATATTAAATTATCCTATTATATATTAGTATTATGTATTATAATTACGATAAACTAGCAGGCACAAAACATTAAACTACTTAATATGTCTTAAGGCATTACATTCTTAAATGCTATTTGATATTGAACAAAGTGTTATGCAGTGCGTTAATGTATACATAAAAATACATGAGTAGACCCACACAATGTATAGAATACTCTCTTCATCATCTATATTCAGGTATCTATATCTATTTTGGAGATTATTAGTTGATAACTCTAATGGACTACTATAACAGATATTGGTCTTTTAAGTAAAGAGTATCACTGCTATTTATAGAGATAGGCAATTGGATATAGGAAAAATATACATCATGCATGAATAGGAAACAAGTAAATAAGAGGGGGACCTTTAAATATGTTTTTCAAGCAAAATTTGTAGATATAGACACTTAAAATATGCAGCAAAATAAAGTTTAAGATAATAATATGTAAATCCAATCAAAATACATTTTATGAAATCCTCATAGAATTAATAAAATATATACCACCAAACCAAATAACCCAATTGAGAAATGGGGCTTGGAACTAAACAGAGAATTCTCAACAGAGGAATATCAAATGGCTGAGAAACACTTAAAGAAATGCTCAAGCCGGGCGTGGTGGCGCACACCTGTAATCCCAGCACTGGGGAGCCAGAGGCAGGTGGATCGCTGTGAATTCGAGGCCAGCCTGGTCTACAAAGTGAGTCCAGGATGGCCAAGGCTACACAGAGAAACCCTGTCTTGAAAAAAGAAAAAGAAAAAAGAAAAGAAATGCTCAACCTCCTTAGTCATCAGGGAAATGCAAATCAAAACAACTCTGAGATTCCATCTTACACCCATCAGAATGGCTAAAATCAAAAATTCAAGTGACACCACATACTGGTGAGGATGTGGGGAGAGAGGAACACTCCTTCACTGCTGGTGGGAATGTAAACTAGTACAGTCTCTTTGGAAATCTATTTGGTGCTATCTCAGAAAACTGGGAATAGGGCTTCCTCAAGACCCAGCTATTCCACTCCTTGGAATATACCCAGAAGATGCACCAGCACACAACAAGAAAATTTGTGCAACCTTATTCATAATAGCCAGAGCATGGAAACAGCTTAAGTGTCCATCAGTAGAAGAATGGATAAAGAAACTGTGGTACATTTACACTATGGAATACTACTCATCTATTAAAAACAAGGAATTCCCAAAATTTATGGATAAATGGATTGAGCTAGAAATGATCATAATGAGTGAGTTAGCCCAGAAGCAGAAAGACTTAAATGGTATATACTCCTATCTGCATACTAGCCCAAGGGGTATGTCCCAAGAAAGCCTTCACTTACCAGGAAACTGGGACAGAGGGGAGGACATCCTATTGGGACTCTAGATGAGAGAAGCATAGGAGAATAGCAAAGTAGAAGGATCCAGAGGGTCCTAGCAACCTACAAGTAGAACATTATGATAGGCAGATTTGGGCCAAGGGGTCCCACTCAAACTAAGGCAGCAGCCAGGGACAATACAGGCGGTAAACTTTAAACCCCTACCCAGATCTAGCCAATGCTCAGAACAGTCTCCACATTTGAGTGGAGAGTGGGATATGACTTTCTCACATACTCTGGTGCCTCACATTTGACCATGCCCCCTGGAGGGTGAGACCTGGTGGCACTCAGAGGAAGGACAGCACGTTACTGAGAAGAGACTTGATACCCTATGAGCATATACAGGGGGAGGTAATCCCCCTCAGGAACAGTCATAGGGGAGGAGAATAAGGGGAAAATGAGAGAGAGGGAAGAATGGGAGGATACAAGGGATGGGATAAACACTGAGATGTAACAAGAATAAATTATAATAATAAAAAATAAAATTTTAAATTAAAATTTAAAAGCATTAAATTCTATTTTGATACAATCCAATTATCTAAATCAATTAAATTAAAAAATTAGGATATTTAACAAAATCAGATATATTTACTTGATAGTGACATTTTGATGAAATTTCTTTTCAAAGAAATATAACTATCCAAATAGTAACTTATTTAACATTTTTCTGTAAAACCTAATGGTCCTACCCTCCATATCTCCTAATGTCAACATCAAAGTAAAGAACTAGAACAATGGTTTTATGGTTTGAATGAAAATGTCCCCCATAGTCTCATAGGGAAGGACACTATTAGGATGTATGGTCTTTTTGCAGGAAGTGTGTCAAAAGGGGTGGCATTCTCTTGTCCTGCTGCCTGCAGATATCAATATAGAACTGTTAGTTCCTCTCCAACCATTTCTTCCTGTGTCCCGCCTTGTTTCCAACCATGCTAATAACTGACTAAACCTCTGAACTCTAAGCCAGCCTCAATTAAATATTTCCCTCTATATGAGCTACAATGGTCATGTTGTGTCTTCATAGCAAGATACAGCTAACTATGTTAGATGACTTAGCCACTGAAGGCTAGCCTTATAATCAAATCCTCAAGATATAATTAGAAAGTAGATAATCAGCTGTTATCCTACATATTTGAAATGATTCATAGTAACTTTTAGATTATCCCATTGCTGTCACATCTCCTCTAATTAACCAGATTATGCTAATTCTGACTTCATGCTTTTTGTTCAAAGCATACAAATGTAAAACAATATTGCATCCACAATTCGGTTTAAATGATTCGGTTGGTCTAACCATGAACTAATGCATTTTACAAACATCATGTCATTTACATTGCTCTAAGTCTTCAACCATGCTGTGCTCCTTTCAAAAGGCCTTTTAATATAGAGTAATTATGAGAGTCTGAAACAACAACAAAATGAAAACAATGGTATCACAGAAAGGATGAGATATTTACTCTATAGTTAAGCTGCTGACATTAGAATGTATTATTTAACACAAAATCATACAGTGAGTAACTGAAAACTGTACAAGTGTCAAATGGTTCTATCAAAGTTTGAACATGAATTATGAAAGGTCAATGATTGCAATGGTGTCCTTTATCCTAATTATAAACATAAATTGTTTTGCTAAGTAACTGGCTATTCTTATTTATAGTCATTTGATTTTTCTCTTCATTTTCCTCAGTAGACAGCCTGGATTACATTATTTCCCTCACTGAAGTCCACAAAACTTATTTCAATGTTCCACTAAAAGCTCTGAAATACCTTGGTTAGATCAATTTATCCCACCTCATTCTTATTATAAAAGTGTTCAGCAAGAGAGGAGAATGTCAGTATTCAACTGATATGAGGTTGTCTGTCACCTGTTTCTTAGATTTCTTCACTCTTTCATCTTCAGAACTCAGGGTTCTAGAGGCATCATTTTAAAAACTATCCACTGGGTCTAGGAGATTGACCTACGCTTGCATGAGGTTCTGAGTTTGGAAACTCAAAATCTTTGTTAAGAGCTGAACACAGCTAACTACTACTGTAATTGCAGAGCCAGGAAGCTAGAACATGCTGACCTATATACACTTACCTGCGTACACCCATACATAATCTCCCAAATGTCTTCGCACTTCTCAATAATAATAATGGTAAAAATAATGGCTACTTAATAAAGATACTAATAAAAGTGTCCCAATCATTCAGGCAATACCTGAATTCTGTTTTTGACATGGCCATTGTAAAGTCATGTGCATACATAGTGTGGTCAGAGTTTTCTTTAATGCAATACCCTCTAACAAATCTAGGAAATATCACAGAAATGAAAGCAAAGATTATAAAAATATTTAGTTGATTTTAATGACAAATTGTCAAAGTCTGGTATCCTTAATCTCTGGTGTGTGTTGTTGAGATTATAACATTTTTGTGTCTAAATTAAGTTTTCTTTATTTACATAGACTTGAACTACATCTTTGCTGACAGTTCAGAAAAAGATTTCCCATTAATATTATTGTTCTAATAGTATTTACATTTTCTCACACAACTGGTCATTTTGTAAAGATATACCATGTTTTCTGTATCCATCTTTAGAAAAACAAGACATTCAATATAGACAGAGTGTTAAAGTGTAGTTATCCTATAGGAAAGCAACAATGCCCCCAATAGAGGGTTCTTACAAATAAAACCTATTGTTCCAAGAGTGGTTTACTTCTTTTGGACAAACAGCCAGTGAGTTCCCATAGACCACTAAATATTAAAAGCTTTTGACATTGTTCTTTGTTGCCCTCCAGAAATTGTTGGCAAGACCATATTGTCAAATATACCTGTCATTTGAGTCACAGAACACAGATAACAAAGCTGGTAGTTACCTAGAAGCTTCATCTCTACTGTCTTGTTTTTATAATGCTGGAGGGTGCTACTCATGCTACCAGAGTTATGACTTCTCTCCATACCCATAAACTAATACACCCTTTAACCATTGCCTAACAAGCTTCTATTTGCAGTACATTGTGACTAACTCAGAGGTCCACAACTGATCAATGCATTGAAAAATAAAACTCTGCAGAATGCTGAATCATAAAATAAAACACATACCCCACAATCCCTTCTCCCATGGCTTAGCAATGATTGATTAAAAGGAAACAAATCTTAGGAGGCAGATTTGTGGAGGATTACAAGGGAGCAGTGATTCTGGCCAGAGCAGGGCAGTGGTATGTGGAAACCCAAAGCTATTTTGATAGCATATATAAGACATTTGCAAGCTCAAGCCAGACTTAAAATTCCAGTATGCAGAGAAGTGAACACAAAATTTTGCCTCCATCAGTGGAGCTGTTGGCAACTGTTAGGTGCTTGAAGTGGCAGAATCACTTCTCTCTAAGAGATGGCCCCTGTATATGGACCTTGCTCCAGAGGAAAGAGACAAAGTTGTTTTATGGGGGAGGCGGTGTAGACTTGGGAAAGTGGGGAAGTGAATATAATAACACATTATATGAATTCTCAAAGGAATTTTTTTAAATGCTTCAAAAATGTAAGATGGAATTAGTAAGAGCTACTTATAATATTTGAGTGAAAAATGAAAGTACCAACACTGGCTCTGATTATTGGCAATTATATTAAGGTGTTGTTTTGCGAGTAAAAGAGAAGGTTCTTTATTGGGTGTGGCTTTCCTCATGTGTCTGTTCCTAGCATGGGAGCTTGGAGTGGTATTTTCAGTTATGAAGGATTATTTTACTTAATGGAAGAGTTTTTGACATTGGAGTATCTTGGGGTGCCTCTGTACTATGTTCAATGTCATAGCTATCACAGAACTTAAGAGGTGGTCTGCCTATGATAGCCACAAAACTTTCTTCTGTTAATATTTGAGTCCATATTCCTAGTGAATTGCTGAGCTAGAGACTCCATCTCTGCCACAGATGGGGCTCTCCGACAAATTTACACCTGTAAAAATGAGGGAAGGGAATTATCAGTTAGAGTACACAAAATTCAAGTAGAAGTGGTAGTCCCTAAGCTCTGGGAGCCCCTTCTGTACCTTGCCAGTAAATTTTTACTGTGTTCTGACCCTTGTTCCGATATTCTAAATCCTTACTTCAAGTAGAAAAGAATCCATTGGTTAGTAAGTGCCATTTCATTTTCATTCTCAATGTTTTTTCATAGGTTTTTAGCGTTGAAGCCAGACTCTATTCAAAACACTTCTAGTCAGCTTTTCTATTTTTAAATTCACTTTACATTCTGATCACCGCTCCCTCTGTCCTCCCCTCCCAGTTGCTTCCTACCACCCTCTTCCCCGTTTCCTCTTCTCTTTTCTCAGAAAATGGGTGCCTTTCAGCCTATCCCCAGCCTTGTACCAACCCACTCCAGCACATCAAGTTGCATCAGAGCTAAGCTCATCTTTTTCCACTGAGGCCAGACAAGGCAGCCCAGTTATGGGCAGGTGATCAATAAGCATGCAGCAGAATCTGTGTCAGAGACAGCCCTTGATCCCCTTGCTAGGGAACCCACATGAAGATCAAGCTGCCCATCAGCTCTATATATCTAAGGGGCTTATATCCACTTCAAACATGAATTTTGTTTGGTGTGCTGGTCTCTGTCAGTCCCCATGGGCCTAGGTTTTTTTACTCTATGGGTCTCTTTGTAGAGTTCTTGTCCTCTCCAAATCATTCTTCCTCCCAGTCTTCTTCAAGACTCCTTGAGCTACACCTAAAGTTTGGCTGTAGTTCTCAGCATCTATTGCAATGCACAGCTGGGTGGAGTCTCTCAGAGGACTAGGAGCTGATTTAAAAGCAAATGCAATGTGGGAAAAACTATACTAACATGGAAATGTAGGATGGAGTAATTATTGCACAGAATTGTGTGATAGGATAATTAAATAGATCCTGGTATCTCTCTGTGGTTATTTGGGTGTTAACCTGGCTGGACAACTTTTTTTAAAAAAGCAAGTAACCCTATTGACCTCATTTGAAAAAGTTCAGGGTTTTTAAATGACAAAATTAGACATAGTCAAAGTTGCCCAATTTCCTCCAAGTATTCCAATTTTTTTTCTATTTACTTCTTTTACTCTGTGATCTTTTGGTAGAGGCT
>CAJRSG010016182.1:0-14112 GCA_907169655.1 Acomys percivali
GAAAACAAAAAATATGTAGTACTGAGCATTTGTACTGTGGAAAAATGGCCGTTTCTTCATGAAAAAATAGCCAGAGTTGAAATAATAAGTCAAAGGTACTTTTAAAAAATTATCTCCTCCCTGGGCTCTATTCTTATTAAAAACCCCTGTCAGCTGTCTTCCACAAGATTCCATATGAAAACTTACTATCTTAACCAGTTATGACCAGAGAAACTTCTCTCAACTTGACACTGTGGAATTACTTGGGATTGAGAGTTATACAAGATTCATACTTTATTGCAATGAAACACAGGTCTAGTGGGACCAGCACGACCACAAATCTCACTGAAAATACATAGTGAAAATTAGTGGTTCATTCATATAGCATTAGAAGCATATTGCACTATTGAATTGGGCTTCATGAAAATAAGGTCTGTTACATAGGAGGAAATGAATGGGACCATAGGCAGTTTCCCTCATTTTCCTACTTTTCATATGCAGACTTCTGGTCCCCTACTTTTTCACACTCGTATTTAGCATGAGAACAACTGGTACTGTAATATTGTTTTCAGTGTACACTTGGTCAAAATTTAACTACTCCATAAAGACTTGCACATCCATATCATAGTCACTAGTCCTAAAATCCCTATAGCATTCAAAGCCAGAAGGAATCCAGATCTTGTGCTAGTATAATCAGACTTGCCTAATTCAAGCCCTGATAATAAAACCATAGAAGCACACTGTGTGCATCAGCAAGATAATTTTGTGTCAGGGTAGTGTTTTCCACGGAAAATTTAGTTGGTCTTAAACAAGGTATACCTCTGGCCCTGTGTTGTGCCAACCACACAAGTTAGCTACCTAGCATAATCCTATGGAGTTGTAATTCACTACCTTTTTCAATTTTAACCAGAGGATGTTCTAAAACCTATACAGTGTGCAATGGTCTGATGGTTGAAGTTTGTATAGGATTCTCATTTCCATGGTCCTGTGATACAGCTCTTGTGGAATTGGAAGCTTATCAATGCTCAGGGACTATACATGTATAAAGATGAATAGAACAGCATATTTAGCAGGAAGAGAGGCCAAATCCACAGATTATAAAAAGAGGCAGTTCCTCAGTCCTGTTACTATGCAGTTGTAAAATCCTAACATGAAAATTGTTGAAAGAACTCCTGCTGACATCTATAATTCAATCTCAAGATTGAACCACAATTCAATGAGTCTTCCTTCCTGATACTGATGCTCATGGTCTCACATACTGTAGGAGACAGATATATGAAGTAGAACAGCTTCCAGAGTCCAATAAAACACTTACTTCATCAACAAATGCCTACTCTAATCAAGGGCTTAAAACTTTGTTGAAAATTGGTACCTAGTGGAAAATACATCCTGTTGAAGCTCCATCTGAGAACTTGAGTTTCTCAAACTAATGTTAAAATTCTCAGGGGCAAAGAAATCCTCCATGAAACATTAAACAGTTTACCTATAACCTCATCTTGTTTCATCAACTACCGTATCATGGAAGGTAGTTCCAGAGTCAGTCTACATTCTGAGGCATTGATTATGGCTTACAAATCAACATTTAATCATCTATGACTATGTTTTAGGAGCAATTTTTATCTGTGCTTGGGTTGAACAAATGTCTCATATGAACTTAGGTCATTTGTGTTTGACTTATCTTACAGAATATGAAATATTTGTACACACATAGGAATATTAATTCATCTGTTTTAATCACATTTATACCTTGATATGTTTGAAGTTATATATAAACCTTACAAAATTTAGTTCATTGGATCATTTAAAGTAAATACAGCTTGTTAATTTGTAATATCGATGAATCACCCATTAATGAATCCATTCATAATATACTACACATATTTAAATGACCTATACCATAATATTTCAGTAGTTTTTTGTATAGACATTAAGATAACATTTTAGAGGTAGTTTTTGGTTTACATTTTATCAATAGAATCCCCAGAGTAAACATCCATTGTGTCCCAATTACATAGAATCACACTTAGCATTGTTAAGAGGCAGAAATATTATGTATAACTATGGAGGAGCCATATTTGCCTCATCTTGGTAGCTACAGCTTCTTTATGGGAGCAATATATTAGACCAAACTCCTATAAAGGATAATGTGACGATGGAAAATATTTCACATACTCTATCACCATAAACATATTGACCAGAGAAAGATTTGTCCTCTTAAAGCCTTAATCCCATCTTCCCACAATGGATCCAAATGGCAATGCCTTTTCCCACAGAACACATACCCTCAGGTCTTAATATACTCCGTGTTTCCTCTGTTCCTCAGATATTCTCTTCCTAATGATTGTCTTGTAATTTTTTGACAAGGATCAAATTTGGGTTTTTTTGGTGAGATATTTTTGTTGGCATTATGAACTGTGGAATTAATGATATGAACAACAACATCACAGCATGTAGTGAATATTAATAACAGCAATGCAGAATTAATAGAACAGAGGTGTAATATATTTATTAATAATCATGACAATTAAGGGATTAGCTTCAGATTTAAAAGTATCTATAATGTATAATCCATGAAAAGCAGAAAGACTACCAACAAAATAAACTTCATATAGAATATATCTTAAACTTTACAGTATTCTACCATAATAAACTATATAAAACATTATGCAACAGGCTTGTCTTAGCATAGATATTAGTACTATTATCCTGGATTAAATCCTTACATTTTAAAACATTATTTCTTTATTTAGTTTTTACATGAATTCTTTAGCACAACTAATCAATGGCAGCAGATTCAAATAGTATGAAGCAATCTTTCTTATTTTATTTTCCAAATAATTATGTAATAAAAATTTTGGGAGTATGTTGTGGTAAAACTTTTCCAACTCCTACCAAGTATTAGGATTCCTGGTATGGGTTCTTTGAGAATAGCTATGATTTCAATGTTGTTTAAATACTTACAAGCATTTTTCTCACTTAAAAACCATTTTTCTCAAATGAACTCTGGGATAGTAATTTCCTATCAAGTTAGACTCTTATAGGAAATCTCTATGTGCTCTAATGTTTTAGCTTGTCCTAAAGTAGTGTGCCTCCAGTTTGCATGATCTGTTGTCTTTGAAGATATGATTTCTGGGTAGAGGACATTGCATTCTTTACATTAATAAGGTATGACTTGGGTGTGTATTCTGTGGTGGGCTTGAAGAGTTTAGGACTCCCAAAAGTATTTCCTCTAAAACTTATAAGGTTGCTTTCTAGTATGGATTCTTTGAAGAACTTGGAGAGTTGAAGACAAGGTAAAACACTTGCCACAGTCTTTACATTTGTAATTTGTATTTCCAGTGAGGTTTCTGTAGTGAATTTGATGACTTGAGGATTTGGTAAAGGGGTTCCCACACTCTTTATATCTGTAAAGTTTTTCTCCGGTATGGATTCTTTGATGAACTTGGAAAGGTGAGGGTGAAGTAAAGAATTTCCCAGATTCACTGTATTTGTAAGGTTTGTCCCCAGTATGAATTCAGTGGTGAGCTTGAAATGATGAGTACTATATAGATGATTTACCACCCTTAATATATTTATATGATTTGTCTCAGCTATGGGTTCTTTGATGACTTTGGAGAGATGAATATTGCATAAAGGATTTCCCACACTCATTACAGCTGTCAGGTTTTTCTCGAGTATGGATTCTTTGATGAACTTTAAGATTTGAGGACATTGTAAATTATTTCTCACAGTTATTTCATTTATATGGTTTGTCTCACATATGAATTATTTCATGAATTTGTAGATTTGAGTAGTGGGTTAATAATTTCCCACACTCATTACATTCATAAGGTTTATCTCCAGTATGGATTCTTTGATGACGTTGGAGAGTTGAAGACTGAGTAAAGAATTTCCCACACTCATTACATTTGTAAGGTTTATCTCCAGTATGGATTCTTTGATGACCTTGGAGAGTTGAAGAGCAAGTAAAGGATTTCCCACATTCATTACATTTGTAAGGTTTTTCTCCAGTATGGATTCTTTGATGACGTTGGAGAGTTGAAGAGAGAGTAAAGGATTTCCCACACTCATTACATTTGTAAGGTTTAAGTCCAGTATGGATTCTTTGATGACCTTGGAGTGTTGGAAAGCGAGTAGAGCATTTCCCACACTCATTACATTTGTATGGTTTATCTCCAGTATGAATTCTTTGATGACCTTGGAGAGTTGAAGACTGAGTAAAGGATTTCCCACACTCATTACATTTGTAAGGTTTATCTCCAGTATGGGATCTTTGATGACTTTGGAGAGTTGAAGAACAAGTAAAAGATTTCCCACACTCATTACATTTGTAAGGTTTATCTCCAGTGTGGATTCTTTGATGACGTTGGAGCGTTGAAGAGAGAGTAAAGGATTTCCCACACTCATTACATTTGTAAGGTTTATGTCCTGTATGGATTCTTTGATGACCTTGGAGAGTTGAAGAGCGAGTAAAGGATTTCCCACACTCATTACATTTGTAAGGTTTATGTCCAGTATGGGTTCTTTGATGAACTTGGAGAGTTGAAGAGCATGTAAAGAATTTCCCACACTCATTACATTTGTAAGTTTTATCTCCAGTATGTATTCTTTGATGACCTTGGAGAGTTGAAGAGTAAGTAAAGAATTTCCCACACTCATTACATTTGTAAGGTATATCTCCTGTATGGATCCTTTGATGACTTTGTAGAGTTGAAGAGCAAGTAAAGGATTTCCCACAGTCATTACATTTATAAGGGTTTTCTCCAGTATGGATTCTTTGATGATGTTTAAGTGTTGAGGACTGTCTGAATGATTTCTCACAGGTATTACATTCATACAGTTTATCTCCTGTATGGATTTTTTCATAACCTTGGAGAATTGAGTAATGGGTAAAGGAATTCCCACACTCACTATATTTGCAAGGTTTTTCTCCAGTGTGGATTCTTTGATGATCTTTCAGTGTTGAGGACAGTCTAAAGGATTTCTCACAGTTATTATATTTATATGATTTGTCTCCAGTATGAATTCTTTGATAAACTTTGAGATTTGAGTTCTGGGTAAAAGATTTCCCAAGTTCTCTTTGATGAACTTGGAGATTTGAGTACCGGGAAAAGGATTTCCCATACTCATTACATTTGTAAAGTTTATCACTGGTGTGGATTCTGTAGTGAACATGAAGACTTGAGGAGTTGGTAAAGGATTTCCCACACTCACTACATTTGTAAGGATATTCTTGAGAATGAATACTTTGATGATCCTGGAGAGCAGAGGATGAGGTAAATGATTCCCCACATTCTTTACATTTTTGACATTTTTGTCCAGTGTTAATGCAGTGGTGAGCTTGATGTTTTGAGGACTGTGTAAATGATTTCTTCCTCTTATCACATTTATAAGTGTTATCTCCACTGTGGATCCTTTGATGATCTTGAAGCTTTGAGGACTTGGTAAATGATTTTCCACACAGATTACATTTATAAAATTTGTATCCCATATGTATTCTGTGTTGACCTTTAGGTTCCTTACATAATATTTTCCTATTTCTGTGCAGAATAGAATTGTTTTTCAAAACTTGTTGTGAACCTTTTCCCTGGGGAGCCTCCAATTGTGAAATTATGAGTGGCACAGACTGAGTTCTCTCAGGAGTAGCCAGAGCTTCTTGATCTTTTGTTTCAGAAATGAAACACATGTATTTTTCACACAGATCATTTCCATAAAGACAGGTTTTATGAACTTCACTGTCAGGTGAATATTCCCAGAACTTCTTTCTATCCGGCTCTGAAAGGCCATTACAAGCAAATATTCTTGATATTTCTTGCAGGAAAGAATCATGGGTACACTCCTTTGGGAATTGCTTCTTGGTATGGTTAGAAGACAAAACTGAAACAAATGAAAGCATATCATTATCTGATATTTTAGATGCATATTAATGTAATATAAATATATATTACATAAACTGGCATCAAACTGGGGATCATAGCAAAATGGTACAACACAGAACTACAGCAATTTCTTCCAAGGAAACAAATTTCCTGATCATAATAGATGTTAAAAGATATCTCATGAAAATATCATATATTTTTTAATATATATTAATGTCTTCATTAAGTATTCATTGGAACAAGAAGAACACTATGATGGGCAGATCTGGGCCCAGGGGTTCTGCTCGATATATGGCACCAACCAAGGACACTATGTGTAGTCATCATCAAACCCCTACCCAGACCTAGCCTCGGGACAGAATATTCTCCACAGTTAAGTGGAGACTGGGTACTGACTTTCACATGAACTCTGGTGCCCCTTATTTGGCCATGTCCCCTAGATGTGGAGGCCCGATGGCACTCAGAGGAAGGATAGCATCATATTCAAGGGGAGGAGGTCCCCATCAGTCACAGTCATAGGGAAGGGGAATGGGGTGAAAGCGGGTGGAAGGGAGAAATGGGAGGATGCATGGGATAGGATAGCAATTGAGATGTAATATGAATGATTTTATTGTTCAATAAAAAAAACAAAAAACGCGGCATTCCAAGATGGCGCCGACCAATAAGCCACATATCTGAGCTACTCCGAGGAGACAAGGGACATAAATGGAGAAACAGATTGCTGGACATTGAGAACTGTAGGTGAGTGGGGCCCCAAAGGCCGCAGACCAAACAGGGGGCCTACCCCCCTGGGATAAGCAACATCCTGGAGGTTCTAAACGCCCTCTGCATACTCTGGAACGGAATCCACATGAAAACTGCAGCCTGCATATAAAGCACAGACTCGCTGTTTGGGGAGGGGATTTTCCAGAATCCCCAGCCAGAGGAGTCTCAGTGAAGACGATGAATCTGCCCTTGGATTCTTCCTTCCACACTACCCCAAACTGCGGAGGTAATCCACCTAGGCCATGAGGAAACAAAGGCTGCTGGACCCAACAGAGACACTAAAGTGGGACTGCACCTCGCTGGCCATCTGGGGCCCAACCTAACACCGATCACAGCGGACTGAGACTATAAACAACAGCAGTGAGAAATCAGCTTGGATTGTACCCACAAACCTATCGGGAGATGTGGGTCTTGCCTAGATTCAAAGCTGAGCATCAGAGGCCATTGGGACGATCTGGTTCTGCGGGGGGGCGACGGACACCCAGAGATCTGCAACCCTATTTTACCTTCCCAGTCGAGCCGCAAGGACTGTCCCTGCACTCACTGAACGAGAGAGCCTACCTGGGGCTCCTGTCCCAAGAAAGCCAGGCATTCTCACATCATCAGGAGACGAGATGAGGGTGGGTCATGTTTGCAATGTCTAATTGCTGACCTAGAGCATTAGTGGAGCTTCGTAGCCCAGGGGGAAGATCTGATTCCGTGGGGTGACCCCACAGTTCTGAAACCGCATTGTTCCTACCCAGCTGAGCTGCAAGGCACTGGCCCTGCACTCCCTGAATGAGAGAGCCTACCTGGGGCTCCTGGCCAGAGAAAGCCAGTCACTCTTACATTATCAGGAGACTAAACGTGGGTCTTGCTTGCAGTATCTAATTGCTGACCAAGAGGAACCTAGGTCCCTCCAGGCATATAGTTCTGGAAGAGGTTGAATACATCTACAGGGTATAGAGACAGACCTAAAAGATAGCTACACCTCCAGAAGATCTGATTTACCTGGGGTCTTGACTACAAAGCCACAGGAAGGACAGGCAGCTGGGATCAAACTACACAACAAGAACGTTTGTGTGCGGACCTTAGTCTAGGTACCAAAACTGCTGATCTGAATTACAGCACTAAAGTCCAAACAGAAATATACTTTGGCTGACTCTGCCTGGAGCCCACAGTGCAGAGGAAAATTACCAGGAGGGAAACCGGATCACCTACCTGTTCCACGGAAATACTCCCTGATACCCACAGGCAAGAGCACCTGACCTATAATCAGTCATCAATTAACCACTCTCAACCTATGACAGTCACTACAAAATATCTTCCAACATCAGAGCTATCAATATGATAAGAGGACAGCAAAAGAACGGTAACAAAACCCAAAACAGTTTTTCATCTCAGGATCCCACCATTCCCAATGAAAACAACCTGGAGAACCTAACAGCAATGGATAGTCAAGAAAATGACCTCAAGTCCTTAGTAAAGAAGATGATAATGGAAGAAACAAATAAAATCTGTAAACAAATGCAGGAGGAGGCAAACAAGAGGGCTGAAGTGTTAAAAGAGACATATAAAGAGGCACTTGAAGAATTTCAGAAAAATATAAATATCCAGATGAAGGAAATCATTAAAACAGTCCAAGACATGAAGATAAAAATGGAAGCTATGATACAGAAACACACAGAAGAAAAACGCAATCAAGAGGCATCAGAGAAGAAAGCAAGCATCTCAGATGTGGCCTCATCTAACAGATTGCAAGAAATGTAAGAACGAATATCGGGACTTGAAGATACAATTGCAGAACTGGAAACAACCATCCAGCAAAATGCTAAATCTGAAAAGTTCCTGACACAGAGCATTCATGAAATAAAAGACAACATGAAAATATGAAACTTGAGAATAATAAAGATAGAGGAAAGAGAAGGCAACCGACTCCACAGTCCAGAAAATATCTTTAATCGAATAATTGAAGAGAATTTCCCGAATTTGAAGAAGGAGAAGCATACGAGCATAAAAGAGGCCTGCAGAACACCAAATAGAATAGACTTGAAAAGAAAATCTTCCCGCCACATAATAATACAACAAAAAATATACAGAACAAGGAAAAATATTAAAACCGGCAAGAGAAAAAGGCCGAGTAACATATGAAGGGAAAACTATCAGAATTACTCCTGACTTCTCAGCAGAGACCATGAAAGCCAGAAGGGCCTGAACAGGGGTTCTGCAGACCCTAAGAGAACACAGATACCAGGCAAGAATACTATATCCAGCAAAATTATCAATAACCATTGATGGAGAAGACAAGATATTCCATGACAAAAACAAATTCAAACAGTACCTAGCCACAAATCTGGCTTTACAGAAGTTAATAGAAGGAAAACTCCACCCCAACTGGTCAAACTACAACCAAAACTACATAGCAAATAGGTAATTACACCATTGCAAAATCACAACCTCACAAAATCTTGATTGTTACAAATACCAAAAATGAATGGATTTACCAATCACTGGTCATTAATATCTCTCAATGTCAGTGGTCTCAATTCTCCAATAAAAAGACACAGACTAACGGAGTGGATGCATAAACACGACCCAACATTCTTCTGCATTCAAGAAACACATCTTAACCACAAGGACAGATATTGCCTCAGAGTAAAAGGTTGGGGGAAAATATTCCAAGCAAATGGTCACAAGAAACAAGCTGGGGTAGCCATTCTAATATCTAATAAAATAGACTTTCAACCAAAATTAATCAAAAGAGATGAGGATGGACACTTTGTACTCGTCAAAGGTAAAGTCAACCAAGAAGAAATGATTGTGAACATCTGTGCTCCTAATACAAGGGCTCCCACATTTGTAAAAGAGTTATTAACAAAGCTTGCCCCACTCATCAATACCCACACATTAATAGTGGGAGACTTCAATACCCCACTTTCACTCAAGGATAGGTCTTTGATTAAAATATTAAGCCGAGAAATAACCTCATTAACCAATGTCATGAATCAAAATGATCCAACACATATCTACAGAACTTTCAAACCAAATGCAAAAGGAGTATACCTTTTTCTCAGCACCCCATGTAAAGTTCTCTAAAATTGATCACATATTTGGTCACGAAGCAAACCTCAACAGATACAAGAAGATTGAAATAATACCTTGTATCTTATCAGATCAACATGGTCTAAGGCTGGACTTCAACAACAACAGAAATAATAAAAAGCATACTAACACGTGGAAACTAAACAACTTTCTACTTAATGACACATGGGTCACAAAAGAAATAAGGGAAGAAATAAAAGTCTTCCTGAAATTCAATGAAAATGAAGGAACAATGTACCCAAATATGTGGGACACATTGAAAGCAGTGCTAAGAGGAAAATTCATAGCACTAAGTGTCTTTAAAAAGAAAATGGAATCATCCCACATAAACAACTTAACAACACATCTGGAAGGTCTAGAAAAAAAAAGAAGCAGAAACACCCAAGAGGAGTAGACGCCTAGAAATAATCAAACTCAGGGCTGAAATCAATAAATTAGAAACAAAGAGAACAATCCAAAGAATCAACAAAATCAAGAGCTGGTTCTCTGAGAAAATTAACAAGATAGACAAACTGTTAGCCAATCTAACTAAAAGACAGAGAAACACTATCCAAATTAACAAAATCAGAAATAAAAAGGGAGACATAACAACAGACACCGAAGAAATACAAAGAATCGTAAGATGCTACTTCAAAGGCATTTATTCCACCAAATTTGATAATTTAAAGGAAACGGACAAATTTCTTGACCGATTCCATTTACCAAAATTGAACCAAGACCAGATAAACAAATTAAATATCCCTATTTCGCCTATAGAAATAGAAACAACCATGGATAGTCTCCCAACAAAAAAAAAAGCCCAGGGCCAGATGGTTTCAGCGCAGAAGTCTACCATACCTTCAAAGAGGAGCTAATACCGATACTATTCAAGCTATACCGAAAGAGAGAAATGGATGGACCGTTACCAAATTCCTTCTATGAGGCCACAGTCACATTGATACCTAAACCTCACAAAGACCCAACAAAAAAAGAGAATTTCAGACCAATTTCTCTTATGATCATTGATGCAAAAATACCCAACAAAATACTCGCAAAGTGAATACAACAGCATATCAATGACATTTTTCACCATGACCAGGTAGGCTTCAATCCAGGCATGCAGGGATGGTTTAAAATACAGAAATCCATCAATGCAATCCATCATATAAACAAACTGAAAGAGAAAAAACTCATGATCATCTCTTTAGATGCAGAAAAAGCATTTGACAAAATTCAACACCCATTTATGTTTAAAATTCTGCAGAGATCGGGAATACGAGGCACTTATCTAAACATGATAAAGGCTAAACACAGCAAACCAACAGCCAACATTAAGTTAAATGGAGAGATACTCACGCAAATCCCTCTAAAATCGAAACCAGACAAGGCTGCCCACTTTTCCCATATCTCTTCAATATAGTTCTTGAAGTTCTAGCCAAAGCAATAAGACATCAAAAGGAGATCAAAGGGATCCAAATTGGAAAGGAAGAAGTCAAATTATCCCTATTTGAAGATGATATGATAGTGTATATAAGTGACCCCCCAAATTCCACCAAGGAACTCCTACTGCTGATAAAAACCTTCAGCAAATTGGCAGGATACAAAATAAACTCAAAATAGTCAGTAGCTTTCCTGTATACAAATGACAAACAGGCAGAGGAAGAAATTAGGAAAACTATTTCCTTCTCGATAGCCACAAACTTTATGAAATATCTAGGAGTAACTCTATCCAAGCAAGTGAAGGACTTATTCGAAAAAACCTTCAAACCTCTGAAGAAAGAGATTGAAGATGACATCAGAAGATGGAGAGACTTACCTTGTTCATGGATCGGGAGAATCAACATAGTAAAAATGGCCATCTTACCAAAAGAAACTTACAGATTCAATGCAATCCCTATCAAGATACCTACAAAGTACTTTGAAGATATTGAAAGATCAATGCTCAAATTCATGTGGAGAAACAAAAAACCCTGAACAGCAAAAACAATCCATTACAATAAAAGATACTCTGGAGGAATCTCCATACCTGATCTCAAGCTGTAATACAGAGCAACAGTAGTTACAACAGCATGGTATTGGCAAAGCAATAGGCTGGTAGATCAATGGAATCGAATCGAAGACCCAGATATGAATCCACACACATATGGTCACTTGATTTTTGACAAAGAAGCCAAATCTATTCAATGGAAAAATGATAGCATCTTCACCAAATGGTGCTGGTCTAACTGGATGTCTACATGTAAAAAAATGCAATTAGACCCTTATTTGTCAGCATACACAAAACTCAAGTCCAAGGGGATTACGGACCTCAACTTAAAACCAGAGACCTTAATTCAGTTAGAGGAAAAAGTGGGGAAGAACCTGGGACACATAGGCACAGGAAACAACTTCCTGAACAGTACACCAACAGCCCAGGCGTTAATGTCAACAATTAATAAATGGGACCTCATGAGGCTGCAAAGCTTCTGTAAGGCTGTAGACACTGTCAAGGGAATAAAGCGACAGCCTACAGACTGGGAAGAGATCTTCACCAACTCTTCATCTGACAAAGGTCTAATATCCAAAATATATAAAGAACTCAAGAAATTAAACACCGCAAAACCAAACAACCTAATTGCAAATTGGGGCTTGGAACTTAACAGAGAATTCTCAACAGAGGAATATCAAATGGCCAAGAAACACTTAGAGAAATGCTCATCCTCGTTAGTCATCAGAGAAATGCAAATCAAAACGACACTGAGATTCCATCTTACACCCATCAGAATGGCTAAGATCAAAAACTCAAGTGACACTACATGCTGGTGAGGATGTGGGGAGACAGGAACATTCCTTCATTGTGGGTGGGAATGCAACCTAGTACAACCACTTTGGAAATCTATCTAGCACTTTCTCAGAAAACTGGGAATAGGGCTTCCTCAACAACCAGCTATCCCACTCCTGGGAATATACCCAGAAAATGCCCTACAATAAAACAGGGACATATGCTCAACCATGTTCATAGCTGCTTTAATACATAATAGCCAGAACATGGAAACAGCCTAAGTGTCCCTCAGTAGAAGAATGGACTACGAAACTGTGGTACATTCACACTATGGAATAACACTCAGCTATTAAAAACAAGGAATTCCAGAAATTTGTGGACAAATGGATTGAGCTAGAGATGATCATAATGAGTGAGTTAACCCAGAAGCAGAAAGACTCAAATGGTATATACTCACTTATATCTGCATACTAGCCCAATGGACATGTCCCATGAAAGCCTTCACTTACCAGGAAACTGGGACAGAGGGGATGACAGCCTATTGGGACTCTAGATGAGAGAACAATTGGAGACTAGCAATGTAGAAGGATCCAGTGGGTCCTAGAAACCTACAAGTAGAACATTATGATAGGCAGATTTCGGTCATGGTGTCCCGCTCAAACTAAGGCCCTAGCCAAGGACAATACAGGCGGTAAAATTTAAACCCCTACCCTGATCTAGCCCATGGACAGAACAGTCTCCACACTTGAGTGGAGAGAGGGATTTGACTTTCTCAAATACTCTGGTGCCTCACATTTGACTATGTCCCCTGGCGGGGTAGACCTAGTGGCACTCAGAGGAAGGACAGCAGGTCACTGAGAAGAGACTTGATACCCTATGAGCATATACAGAGGGAGGTAATCCCTCTGAGGAACAGTCATAGGGGAGGGGAATAAGGGGAAAATGAGAGGGAGGGGAGAATGGGAGGATACAAGGGATGGGATAACCATAGAGATATAACAAGAATAAATTAATTAAAAATAAAAAAATTTAAAATAAATAAATAAATAAATAAATATTAAAAAAAAATAATAATTTTTTTAAAAAGTCTGTAACAGTGACTCGGGGTGCACCTCCACACTCCCGAGTGAGTGTCAAGGCCCCCTGACGCGCGTCAGCGGTAAACCTTGTGCCTTTTCATCAAATAAACAAACAAAAACAAAACAAAACAAAACAAAAACAAACAATGCAAATAAAGTATTAATTGAAACAGATAATGTCAAACAAAATTGTTGTAACTATCACACATGAATAGACACATACTCTTCACTGTGACACTCAATTAACAATATGGACAATAATCATTATCCTAAATACATGAACAAATTAATGACTGAAATGGGCAACTACAGAATTTATTTCAGTTTTTCCTCTGAATGCAAGATTTATCAATGATTTTAAAATCAAAGAGAATATTAATAAGAACACAAGAGAAAACATGATAAAAATTTTAGTGTATCATGTAAAATCCATGCCCAGTACATGAAAAAAAAGGGTTTCAAAATTTTCAAAAACATTAAGAAATATTCACTAAGATTAATAAGATCTGTAGAAACCAACGAATTCTTAACAAGTTAAACACCTTTATGTTATTAAGCCAAATTTGAGTCCACAGTACTATATATATAT
>CAJRSG010016192.1:0-14097 GCA_907169655.1 Acomys percivali
TAAAGATCTTATTAGTCTTAGTGAATATACTTAATGTTTTTGAGAATTTTGAAACCCTTTTTTTTCATATACTGGAAATGGATTTTACATGACACACTAAAATTTTTATCATGTTTTCTCTTGTGTACTTATTAATATTCTCTTTGATTTTAAAATCATTGATAAATCTCGCATTCAGAGGAAAAACTGAAATAAGTTCTGTAGTTGCTCATTTCGGTCATTAATTTGTTCATGTATTTAGGATAATGATCGGTGTCCATATTGTTAATGGAGTGTCACAGTGAAGAGTATGTTTCCATTCATGTGTTATAGTTACAACAATTTTGTCTGACATTATCTGTTCCAATTAATACCTTATTTGCATTGTTTGTTTTTGTTTTGTTTTGTTTTTGTTTGTTTGTTCGATGCAAAGGCACAAGGTTTACTGCTGACGCGCTTCATGGGGCCTTGACACTCACTCAGGAGGGAGGGAGGAGGCGCACCCCGAGTCACTGTTAGACTTTTTAAAACATTTATTCGTCTTACATCTTGATTGTTAGCCCTTCCTCAGTTTCCTCCCATTCTTCCTTCCCTCTCACTTCCCCCCTTCTCCCCCCTCCCCTATGTCTATGATTGAGGGAAACTTCCTCCCCCTATATATGCTCTTAGGATATCGAGTCTCTTCTTGGTAACTTGCTATCCCTCCTCTGAGTGCCGTCAGGCCTCCCCATCCAGTGGACATTGTCAGGAAAGGGGCACCAGAGTTCGTGTGAGAGTCAGAACTCACTCTCCACTCAATGGTGGAGAATACCATGTTTGTTGGCTAGCTCTTGGTAGGGGTTCAAAGTTTACTGCCTATGTTCTCCTTGGCTAGTGCATTAGTTTGAGGATGACCCCAGGACCCGGATCTGCCTGTCATAAAGTTCTTCTTGTAGGTTTCCAGTACACTGTGGGTCCTACTATTTCCCCATTCTTCCATGCTACTATCGCCTAAAGTCTCAATATGATGACCTCTCCTTTGACCCACAATCCTGGTAGGTAAAATTGTTCATGGTACATATCCCTTGGACTAGTGTCTCGATATAAGTGAGTATATACCATTTGTCTCTTTTGGCTTCTTGGTGAACTCACTCATTATGATAATTTCTAGTTCAATCCATTTGTTCCTTGTTTTTAATAGCTGAGTAGTATTCCATAGTGTGAATGTACCTCAGTTTCTTAGTCCATTCTTCTACTGAGGGACACTTAGGCTGTTTCCATGTTCTGGCTATTATGTATAAAGCAGCTATGAACATGGTTGAGCATAGGTCCCTGTAGTATGGTAGGGCATCTTCTGCGTATATTCCCAGGAGTGGGATAGCTGGGTCTTGAGGAAGCCCTATTCCCATTTTTCTGAGAAAGTGCCAGATAAATTTCCATAGTGGTTGTACTAGGTTCCATTCCCACCCGCAATGAAGGAGTGTTCCTCTCTCTCCACATCCTCGCCAGCATATGGGGTCGCTAGAGTTTTTGATCTTAGCAATTATGATGGGTGTAAGATGGAATCTCAGTGTCGTTTTGATTTGCAATTCTCTGATGACTAATGAGGACGAGCATTTCTCTAAGTGTTTCTCGGGCATTTGATATTCCTCTGTTGAGAATTCTCTGTTAAGTTCCAAGCCCCATTTCACAATTGGGTTGTTTGGTTTTGTGGTGTTTATTTTCTTGAATTCTTTATATATTTTGGATATTAAACGTTTGTCAGATGAGAGTTGGTGAAGATCTTTTCCCAGTCTGTAGGCTGTCTCTTTGTTCCCTTGACAGTGTCTCCAGCCTTACAGAAGCTTCGCAGCCTCATGACGTCCCATTTATTAATTGTTGACATTAATGCCTGGGCTGTTGGTGTTCTGTTCTGGAAGTTGTCTCCTGTGCCTATGTGTCCCAGGCTCTTCCCCACTTCTTTCTCTAAATGAATTAATGTCTCTGGTTTTAGGTTGAGGTCTTTAATCCACTTGGACTTGAGTTTTGTGCATGGTGACAAATAAGGGTCTAATTGCCTTTTTCTACAGGTAGACATCCAGTTAGACCAGCACCATTTGTTGAAGATGCTATCATTTTCCCATTGAATAGATTTGGCTTCTTTGTCAAAAATCAAGTGAGCAAATGTGTGTGGATTCATCTCTGGGACTTCGGTTCGATTCCATTGATCTACCAGCCTATTGCTTTGCCAGTACCATGCTGTTTTAATTACTGTTGCTCTATAGTACAGCTTGAGATCAGGCCTGGCTATTCCTCCAGAAGATCTTTAATTGTAATCAATTGTTTTTGCTATTCACGGTTTTTTGTTTCTCCATATGAATTTGAGAGTTGATCTTTCAATATCTTCAAAATACTTAGTAGGTAACTTGATAGGGATTGCATTGAATCTGTAAGTTTCTTTTGGTAAGATGGCCATTTTTACTATGTTGATTCTCCTGATCCATGTACAAGGTAAGTCCCTCCATCTTCTGATGTCATCTTCAATCTCTTTCTTCAGAGTTTTTAAGTTTTTTTCTAATAAGTCCTTCACTTGCTTCGTTAGAGTTCCTCTGAGATATTTTATATTGTTTGTGGCTATCGTGAAAGGAGTAGTTTTCCTAATTTCTTCCTCTGCCTGTTTATAATTTGTATACAGGAAAGCTACTGACTATTTTGAGCTTATTTTGTATCCTTCCAATTTGCTCAAGATGTTTATCAGCTGTAAGAGTTCTTTGGTGGAATTTGGGGGGTCACTTATATACACTATCATATCATCTGCAATAGGGATAATTTGACTTCTTCCTTTCCCATTTGGATCCCGTTGATCTCCTTTTGATGTCTTATTGCTTTGGCTAGAACTTCAAGAACTATATTGAAGAGATATGGGAAAAGTGGGCAGCCTTGTCTGGTTCCCGATTTTAGAGGGATTTCCTTGAGTATCTCTCCATTTAATTTAATGTTGGCTGTTGGTTTGCTGTATATAGCCTTTATGATGTTTACATAAGTGCCTTGTATTCCCGATCTCTCCAGAACTTTAAACATAAATGGGTGTTGGATTTTATCAAATGCTTTTTCTGCATCTAAAGAGATGATCATGAGTTTTTTCTTTTTCAGTTTGTTTATATAATGGATTACATTGATGGATTTCTGTATGTTAAACCATCACTGCATGCCTGGAATGAATCCTACCTGGTCATGGTGAAGGATGTCTTTGATATGCTGTTGTATTCGCTTTGCGAGAATTATGTTGAGTATTTTTGCATTAATGTTCATAAGAGAAATTGGTCTGAAATTCTCTTTTTTTGTTGGGTCTTTGTGAGGTTTAGGTATCAATGTGACTGTGGCCTCATAGAAGGAATTTGGTAAGGTTCCATCCATTTCTCTCTTTCGGTATAGCTTGAATAGTAGCATTATTAGCTCCTCTTGAAGGTCTGGAAGAATTCTGCGTTGAAACCATCTGGCCCTGGGCATTTTTTTGTTGGGAGACTATCAATGGTTGCTTCTATTTCTATAGGCGAATAGGGCTATTTTATTTTTTATCTGGTCTTGGTTCAATTTTGGTAAAAGGAATCAGTCGATTAATTTGTCCATTTCCTTTAAATTTTCAAATTTTGTGGCATAAATGCCTTTGAAGTAGCATCTTACGATTTTTTGTATTTCTTCGGTGTCTGTTGTTATGTCTCCCTTTTCATTTCTGATTTTATTAATTTGGATAGTGTTTCTCTGTCCTTTAGTTAGATTGGCTAACGGTTTGTCTATCTTGCTAATTTTCTCAAAGAACCAGCTCTTGATTTTGTTGATTCTTTGGATTGTTCTCTTTGTTAATAATTTATTGATTTCAGCCCTGAGTTTGATTATTTCTAGGCGTCTACTCCTCTTGGGCGTTTCTGCTTCTTTTTTTTCTAGACCTTCCAGATGTGTTGTTAAGTTGTTTATGTGGGATGATTCCATTTTCTTTTTAAAGGCACTTAGTGCTATGAATATTCCTCTTAGCACTGCTTTCAATGTTTCCCACAAATTTGGGTATGTTGTCCCTTCATTTTCATTGAATTTCAGGAAGTCTTTTATTTCTTCCCTTATTTCTTCCGTGACCCATGTGTCATTAAGTAGAAAGTTGTTTAGTTTCCATGTTTTAGTATGCTCTTTGTTATTTCTGTTGTTGTTGAAGTCCAGCCTTAGACCATGGTGATCTGATAAGATACAAGGTATTATTTCAATCTTCTTGTATCTGTTGAGGTTTGCTACGTGACTAACCTATGTGATCAATTTTAGAGAATGTTCCATGGGGTGCTGAGAAAAAGGTATACTACTTTGCGTTTGTGTGGAAAGATCTGTAGATATGTGTTGGATCATTTTGATTCATGACATTGGTTAATGAGGTTATTTCTCGGCTTAATTTTTTAATCAAAGGCTTATCCTTGAGGGAAAGTGGGGTATTGAAGTCTCCCACTATTAATGTGTGAGTATTGATGAGTTGGACAAGCTTTGTTAATAACTATTTTTCAAATGTCCAAGCCGTTGTCTTAGGAGCACAGATGTTCACAATCATGATGTCTTCTTGGTTTACTTTACCTTTGACGAGTACAAAGTGTCCATCCTCATCTCTTTTCGTTAATTTTGGTTGAAAGTCTATTTTATTAGATATTAGAATGGCTACCCCAGCTTGTTTCTTCTGACCTTTGCTTGGAATATTATCCCCAAACCTTTTTCTCTGAGGCAATATCTGTCCTTGTGGTTAAGATGTGTTTCTTGAATGCAGAAGAATGTTGGGTCGTGTTTATGCATCCACTCCGTTAGTCTGTGTCTTTTTATTGGAGAATTGAGACCACTGATGTTGAGAGATACTAATGACCAGTGATTGGTAAGTCCCTTCATTCTTGGTATTTGTAACAATCAAGATTTTGTGAGGTTGTAATTTTGCAATAGTGTAATTACCTATTTAATGTAGTTTTGGTTGTAGTTTGACCAGTTGGGGTGAAGTTTTCCTTCTATTAACTACTGTAAAGCCGGATTTGTGGCTAGGTACTGTTTTAATTTGTTTTTATCATGGAATATCTTGTCTTCTCCATCAATGGTTATTGATAATTTTGCTGGATATAGTAGTCTTGCCTGATATCTGTGTTCTCTTAGGGTTTGCAGAACTCCTGTCCAGGCCCTTCTGGCTGTCATGGTCTCTGCTGAGAAGTCATGAGTAATTCTGATAGTTTTGCCTTCATATGTTACTCGGCCTTTTTCACTTGCCGCTTTTAATATTTTTCCTTGTTCTGTATATTTTGTGTAGTTATTATTATGTGGCGGGAAGATTATCTTTTCAAGTCTATTCTCTTTGGTGTTCTGTAGGCCTCTTGTATGCTCTTATGCTTCTCCTTCTTCAACTTGGGGAAATTTTCTTCTATTATTCGATTAAAGATATTTTCTGGACTGTGGAGTCGGTTGCCTTCTCATTCTTCTATCTCTATTATTCTCATGTTTCATATTTTCATGTTGTCTTTTATTTCATGAATGCTCTGTGTCAGGTGCTTTTCAGATTTAGCATTTTGCTGGATGGTTGATTCAAGTTCTGCAATTGTATCTTCAAGTCCCGATATTCGTTCTTCCATTTCCTGCAATTTGTTAGATAAGGCCACATCTGAGATTCTTGCTTTCTTCTCTGACGCCTCTTGATTGCGTTTTTCTTCTGTGTGTTTCTGTATCATAGCTTCCATTTTTATCTTCATGTCTTGGACTGTTTTAATGATTTCAATCATCTGGATATTTATATTTTTCTGAAATTCTTCAAGTGCCTCTTTATGTGACTCTTTTAACACTTCAGCCCTCTTTTTGCCTCCTCCTGCATTTGTTTACAGATTTTATTTGTTTCTTCCATTACCATCTTCTTTACTTAGGATTTGAGGTCTTTTTCTTGACTATCATTTGCTGTTAGCTTCTCCAGGTTGTTTTCATTGGGAATAGTGGGATCCGGAGATGCCAAACTGTTTTGGTTTTTGTTAGCGTTCTTTTGCTGTCCTCTTGTCATTTTGTTGGCTCTGATGTTGGAAGATATTTTGTATTAACCATTATTGGTTGAGAGTGGTTAATTGATGACTGATTATAGGTCAGGTTCTCTTGCCTGTGGGTATCAGGGAGTATTTCCGTGAAACAGGTAGGTGATCCAGTTTCCCTCCTGGTAGTTTTGCTCTGCACTGTGGCATCCAGGTTGAGTCAGCCAAAGTAGATTTCTGTTTGGACTTTACTGCTGTTAATCAAATCATCAGTTTTGGGACCTAGACTAAGGTCCGCACACAAATGTTCTGGTTGTGTAGGTTGATCCCAGCTGCCTGTCCTTCCTGTGGCTTTGTAGTCAAGACCCCAGGTAAATCAGATCTTCTGGAGGTGTAGCAGTCCTTTAGGTCTGTCTCTATACCCTGTAGGGGTGTTCAACCTCTTCCAGAAGTATATGCCTGGAGGGACCAAGGTCGCTCTTGTTCAGCAATTAGATACTACAAGCAAGATTCATGCTTTGTCTCCTGATAATGTAAGAGTGCCTGGCTTTCTCAGGCCAGGTGCCCCAGGTAGGTTCTCTCGTTCAGGGAGTGCAGGGCCAGTGCCTTGCGGCTTGGCTGGGTAGAAACAATAGGGTTGCAGAACTCTGGGTGTCCCCCCCCGCAGAACCAGAACTTCCTGCCGGACTCTGATGCTCAGCTATCGCTCTAGGCAAGACCCATGTCTCCCAATAGGTCTGTGGGTGCAATCCAAGCTGATTTCTCACTGCTGCTGTTTACAGGCTCAGTCGCCTGTGATCAGTGTTAGGTTGAGCCCCAGATGGCCAGCGAGCTGCAGTCCCACTTTAGCTGTCTCTGCTGGGTCCCACAGCCTGTGCTTCCACTTGGCCTAGGTTGGTTACCTCCGCAGTTTGGGGTGGTGTGGAAGGAGGAATCCTAGGGCAGATTCACCCTCTTCACTGAGACTCCTCTCGCTGGGGATTCTGGAAAATCCCCTCCCCAAACAGCGAGTCTGTGCTTTATATGCAGGCTGCAGTTTTCATGTGGATTACATTCCAGAGTTTGTGGAGTGCGTTTAGCACCACCAGGATGTTGCTTTTCCCAGGGGGGTAGGCCCCGTTTGGTCTGCCGCCTTTGGGGCCCCACTGACCTACAGTTCTCAATGACCAGCAATCTGTTGCTCCATTTATGTCCCTGGTCTCCTCGGAGTAGCTCAGATACGTGGCTTATTGCTCGGCGCTAGCTTGGAATCCCGCGTTGTTTGTTTTTTTATTGAAAAATAAAATCATTCATGTTACATCTCAATTGCTATCCCATCCCATGCATCCTCCCATTCCTCCCTTCCACCCGCTTTCACGCCATTCCCCTTCCCTATGACTGTGACTGATGGAGACATCCTCCCCTTGAATATGATGCTAGGTTATCAAATTTCTTTTTGGTAATTTGTTACCTTCCTCTGAGTGCCATTGGGCCTCCACATCTAGGGGACAAGGCCATATAAGGGGCACCAGAGTTCAAGTGAAAGTCAGTCCCCAGTCTCCACTTAACTGTGTAGAATATTCTGTCCCGAGGCTGGGTCTGGGTAGGGGTTTGATGATGACTACACATGTTGTCCTTGGTTGGTGCCATATATCGAGCAGAACCCCTGGGCCCAGATCTGCCCATCATAGTGTTCTTCTTGTTCCAATGACTACTTAATGAAGACATTAATATATATTACAAAATATATGATATTTTCATGAGATATCTTCTAACATCCATTATGATCAGGACATTCGTTTCCTTGGAAAAAAATTGCTGTAGATCTGTGTTGTACCATTTTGCTATGATCCCCAGTTTGATGCCAGTTTATGAAATATATACCTATATTACATTAATATGCATCAGAAATAACAGATAATGATATGCTTTCATTTGTTTCAGTTTTGTCTTCTAACCGTACCAAGAAGCAATTCCCAATGGAATGTACCCATGATTCTTCCTGAAAGAAATACCAAGAATATTGGCTTGTAATGGCCTTTCAGAGCTGGATAGAAAGAATTTCTGGGAATATTCATATGACAGTGAAGTTCATAAAACATGTCATTATGGAAATGATCTGTGTGAAAAATATATGTGTTTCATTTCTGAAACAAAAGATCAAGAAGCTCTGGCTACTCCTGAGAGAACTCAGTCTGTGCCACTCATAATTTCACAATTGGAGACTCAGCAGGGAAAAAGTCCACAACAAGTTTTGAAATACAATTCTATTCTTCACAGAAATAGGAAAATATTATGTAAGGAACCTAAAGGTCAACAAAGAATATGTATGGGGTGCAAAATTGATAAATGTAATCTGTGTGGAAAATCATTTACCAAGTCCTCAAAACTTCAAGATCATCAAAGAATCCACAGTGGAGATAACACTTATAAATGTACTAAGAGGAAGAAATCATTTACACAGTCCTCAAAACAGTAAGCTCAACTCCGCATTAACACTGGACAAAAATGTCAAAAATGTAATGAATGTGGGGTATCATTTACCTCATCCTCTGCTTTCCAGGATCATCAAAGTATTCTTTCTCAAGAATATCATTACAAATGTAGTGAGTGTGGGAAATCCTTTACCAACTCCTCAAGTCTTCATGTTCACTACAGAATCCACACCAGAGATAAACATTACAAATGTAATGAGTGTGGGAAATCCTTTTCCCGGAACTCAAATCTCCAAGTTCATCAAAAAATACACACTGGAGGAAAACCTTACAAGTGTAATGAGTATGGGAAATCTTTTACCCAGAACTCAAATCTCAAAGTTTGTCAAAGAATTCATACTGGAGACAAATCATATATATATATAATAACTGTGAGAAATCCTTTAGAGTGTCCTCAACACTGAAAGATCATCAAAGAATCCACACTGGAGAAAAACCTTACAAATATAATGAGTGTGGGAATGCCTTTACCCATTACTCAATTCTCCAAGGTTATGAAAAAATCCATACTGGAGATAAACTGTATGAATGTAATTCCTGTGAGAAATCATTCAGACAGTCCGCAACACTTAAACATCATCAAAGAATCCATACTAGAGAAAAACCTTATAAATGTAATGACTGTGGGAAATCCTTTACTTGCTCTTCCACACTCCAAATTCATCAAAGGATCCATACAGGACATAAACCTTACAAATGTAATGAGTGTGGGAAATCCTTTACTCAGTCTTCAACTCTCCAAGGTCATCAAAGAATTCATACTGGAGATAAACCTTACAAATGTAATGAGTGTGGGAAATCCTTTACTTGCTCTTCAACTCTCAAATGTCATCAAATAATCCATACTGGAGATAAACCTTACAAATGTAATGAGTGTGGGAAATCCTTTACTCGGTCTTCAAATTTCCAACGTCATCAAAGAATCCATACTGGACATAAACCTTACAAATGTAATGAGTGTGGGAAATCCTTTACTCAGTCTTCAAATTTCCAACGTCATCAAAGAAACCATACTGGACATAAACCTTACAAATGTAATGAGTGTGGGAAATCCTTTACTCTATCTTCAACTCTGCAATGTCATCAAAGAATCCATACTGGAGATAAACCTTATGAGTGTAATGAGTGTGGGAAATCATTTACTCAGTCTTCAAATTCCCAGTGTCATCAAAGAATCCATACTGGACATAAACCTTACAAATGTAATGAGAGTGGGAAATCCTTTACTCAGTCTTCAACTTTCCAACGTCATCAAAGAATCCATACTGGAGCTAAACCTTATGAAGGTAATGAGTGTGGGAAATCTTTTACTCTCTCTTCAACTCTCCAATGTCATCAAAGAATCCATACTGGACATAAACCTTACAAATGTAATGAGTGTTGGAAATCCTTTACTTTCTCTTAAACTCTCCAACGTCATCAAAGAATCCATACAGGAGATAAACCTTGCTAATGTAATGAGTGTGGGAAATCCTTTACTCAGTCTTCAACTCTCCAAAGTCATCAATGAATCCATACTGGAGCTAAACCTTATTAATGTAAGGAGTGTGGGAAATTATTTACCCAGTACTCAAATCTCCAAATTCATGTAATAATTCATATGTGAGACAAACCATATAAATGTAATAACTGTGAGAAATATTTTACAATGTCCTCAAATCTTAAACTTCATCAAAGAATCCATACTCGAGAAAAACCTTACAGCTGTAATGAGTGTGGGAAATCCTTTATGCAATATTCACCCCTCCAAAGTCATCAAAGAACCCATAGCTGAGACAAATCATATAAATACAATAAGGGTGGTAAATCATTTACATAGTACTCATCATTTCAAGCTCACCACTGAATTCATACTGGGGAGAAACCGTACAAATACAGTGATCTGGGAAATTCTTTACTTCATCCTCACCTTTCCAAGTTCATCAAAGAATCCATACCTGAGAAAAATTTACAGATATAAAGAATGTGGGAAACCCTTTACCAACTCCTCAAGTCATCAAATTCACTACAGAAACCTCACTGGAAATAAAAATTACACATGTAAAGACTGTGGCAAGTGTTCTAACCTGACTTCAGCTCTCCAAGTTCTTCAAACAATCCATACTAGAAAGCAACCTTATAAGTTTAATATAGGAAATACTTTTGGGAGTCCTAAACTCTTCAAGCCCACCACAGAATACATACCCAAGTCAGACCTTATTAATGTAAAGAATGCAATGTCCTTTACCCAGAAATCATATCTTCAAAGACTACAGATCATGTAAACTGGAGGCACACTACTTTAGGACAAGCTAAAACATTAGATCACATAGAGATTTCCTATAAGAGTCTAACTTGATAGGGAATTACTATACCAGAGTTCATTTGAGAAAAATGGTTTTTAAGTGAGAAAAATGCTTGTAAGTATTTAAACAACATTGAAATCATACCTATTCTCAAAGAACCCATACCAGGAATCCTAACACTTGGTAGGAGTTGGAAAAGTTTTACCACAACATACTCCCTATATTTTTATTACATAATTATTTGGAAAATAAAATAAGAAAGACTGATTCATGCTATTTTAATCTGATGCCATTGATTAGTTGTGCTAAAGAATTCATGTAAAAACTAAATAAAGAAACAATGTTTTAAAATATAAGGACTTAATCCAGGATAATATTACTAATATCTATGCTAAGACAAGCCTGTTGCATAATGTTCTATATAGTTTATTATGGTAGAATACTGGAAAGTTTAAGATATATTCTATATGAAGTTTATTTTGTTGGTAGTCTTTCTGCTTTTCATGGATTATACATTATAGATACTTTTAAATCTGAAGCTAATCCCTTGTCATGATTATTAATAAATATATTACACCTCTGTTCTATTAATTCTGCATTGCTGTTATTAATATTCACTACATGCTGTGATGTTGTTGTTCTTATCATTAATTACACAGTTCATACTGCCAACAAAAATATCTCAAAAAAAACCCAAATTTGATCCCTATCGAAAAATTACAAGAGAATCATTAGGAAGAGACTATCTGAGGAGCAGAGGAGACACGGAGTATAGTGAAACCTGAGGGTATGTGTTTTGTGGGAAAAGGCATTGCCATTTGGATCCATTGTGGGAAGATGGGATTAAGGCTTTAGGAGGACAAATCTTTCTCTGGTCAATATGTTTAAGGTAATAGAGTATGTGAAATATTTTCCATCGTCACATTATCCTTTATAGGAGTTTGGTCTAAAATATTGCTCCCATAAAGAATCTGTAGCTGGTGATTCTATTGATAAAATGTAAACCAAAAATTACCTCTAAAATATTTTCTTAATGTCCACACAAAAAACTACTGAAATATTATGGATATTCGTCATTTAAATATGTGTAGTATTTTATGAATGGATTCATTTATGGGGGATTCATCAATATTATAAATTAACAAGTTGTATTTACTTTAAATGATCCACTTAACTAAATTTTGTAAGGTTTATATTTAACTTCAAACATATCAAGGTATAAATGTGATTAAAACAGATGAATTAATATTCCTATGTGTGTACAAATAGTTCATATTCTGTAAGATAATTCAAACACAAATGACCTAAGTTCATATGAGATATTTGTTCAACCCAAGTACAGATAAAAATTGCTCCTAAAACATGGTCATAGATGATGAAATGTTGATTTGTAAGCCATAATCAATGCCTCAGAAGGTAGCCTGACTCTGGAACTACCTCCCACGATATGGTAGTTGATGAAACAAGCTGAGGCTATAGGTAAACTGTTTAATGTCTCATGGAGGATTTCTTTGCCCTTGAGAATTTTAACATTAGTTTGAGAAACTCAAGTTCTCAGATGAAGCTTCAACAGGATGGATTTTCCACTAGGTACCAATTTTCAACAAAGTTTTAAGCCCTTGATTAGAGTAGGCATTTGTTGATGAACGTGTTTTATTGGACTCTGGAATCTCTTCAACTTCATACATCTGTCTTCTACATTATGTGAGATCATGAGCATCAGTATCAGGAAGGAAGACTGACTGAATTGTGGGTCAATCTTGAGCTTGAATTAGAGATGTCAGCAGGAGTTCTTTCAACAATTTTCATGTTAGGGTTTTACAACTGCATAGTGACAGGACTGAGGAACTGCCTCTTTTTATAATCTGTGTATTTAGCCTCTCTTCTTGCTAAATATGTAGTTCTATTCATCCTTATACATGTACAGTCCCTGAGCATTGATATGCTTCCAATTCCACAAGAGCTGTATCCCAGGACCATGGAAATGAGAATCCTATACAAACTTCAACCATCAGACCATTGCACACTATGTAGGTTTTAGAACATCCTCTGGTTAAAATCGACAAAGGTAGTGAATTACAATTCCGTAGACTTATGCTAGGCAGCTAACTTGTGTGGTTGGCAAAACACAGGGCCAGAGGTATACCTTGTTTAAGACCAACTAAATTTTCCGTGGAAAACACTACCGTGACACAAAATTATCTTGTTGATGCACACAGTGTGCTTCTATGGTTTTATTATCAGGGCTTGAATTAGGCAAGTCTGATTATACTAGCACAAGATCTGGATTCCTTCTGGCTTTGAATGCTATAGGGATTTTAGGACTAGTGACTATGATATGGATGTGCAAGTCTTTACGGAGTAGTTAAATTTTGACCAAGTGTACACTGAAAACAATATTACAGTACCAGATGTTCTCATGCTAAATACGAGTGTGAAAAAGTAGGGGACCAGAAGTCTACATATGAAAAGTAGGAAAATGAGGGAAACTGCCTATGGTCCTCTTCATTTCCTCCTATGTAACAGACCTTATTTTCATAAAGCCAAATCCAATAGTGCAATATGCTTCTAATGCTATATGAATGAAGCATTAATTTTCACTATGTATATTCAATGAGATTTGTGGTCGTGCTGGTCCCACTAGACCTGTGTTTCATTGCATTAAAGTGTGAATCTTGTACAACTCTTAATCCCAAGTAATTCCGCAGTATCAAGTTTAGAGAAGTTTCTCTGGTCTTAACTGCTTAAGATAGTAATTTCTCATATGGAAACTTGTGGAAGGCAGCTGACAGGGGTTTTTAATAAGAATAGAGCCCAGTGAGGAGATAATTTTTTAAAAATACCTTTGACTTACTCTTTCAACTCTGGCTATTTTATGATGAAGAAATGGCCATTTTTCCACAGTACAAATGCTCAGTACTACATATTTTTTGTTTTCTTTTCATCACTAATTCTCTTTTTTAATCTTCTTGGGATTTGTAGATGGATGATAAGCTTTGAACCAACAACATATATTCTGTGTCTGCACACTAGAATTTTTCTGCAAATTATTGGAATTTACCCCCAAGACCGAAGTGTACATAATAAATAAATTATATATATATATATATATATATATATATATATATATATATATATATGCACACACTTACATGAATGTTTTAAAAATAATATCAAGTGCCAGGTGTGGTAGCACAAGCCTTTAATCCCAGCATGTGGGAGGCAAAGGCCTGCGAGTTTGAGGTCAGCCAGGTCTACAAAACAAGTCTAGGATAGCCAAGGCTACACAGAGAATCCCTGTCCTGAAAAACCAAAGTTAACAAAAATAATAATGATAATAATAATAATAATAATAATAATAATAATAATAATAATAATAAT
>CAJRSG010016192.1:21393-51921 GCA_907169655.1 Acomys percivali
TGACAGTTACTATTATGGGATGTGAGGGTTATTAGTATGGGAGGTGATGGTTATTATTATGGGATGTGAGGGTTATTAATATGGGAGGTGATGGTTACTATTATGGTGTGTGAGAGTTATTAGTATGGGAGGTGATGGTTACTATTATGGGATGTGAGGATTATTAGTATGGGAGGTGATGGTGACTATTATGGGATATGAGGGTTATTAGTATGGGAGTTGATGGTTATTATTATGGGATGGGAGGGTTATTAGTATGGGAGGCGAAGGTTACTATTATGGGGTATGGGAGTTATTAAGTGATGTGTGGGATACTATTATGATCGGATGTGACGGTTATTAGCATGGGAGGTGATGGTTACTATTATGGGATGTGAGGGGTTTTAGTATGGGAGGTGATGGTTACTATTATGGGATGTGAGGGTTATTAGTATGGGAGGTGATGGTTACTATTATGGGATGTGAGGGTTATTAGTTTGGGATGTAATGGATACTATTATGGGGTTTGAGGGTTATTAGTATGGGAGGTGATGCTTACTATTATGAGATGTGAGGGATATTAGTATGGGGGGTGATGGTTACTATTATGTGATGTGAGGGATATTAGTATGGGAGGTGATCGTTACTATTATGGGATCTGAGGGTTATTAGTATGACAGGTGACGGTAACTATTATGGGGTGTGAGAGTTATTAGTATCAGAGGTGATGCTTACTATTATGGGATGTGAGGGTTATCAGTATGGGAGGTGATGTTTACTATTCTGTGATGTGAGGGTTATTAATATGTGAGGTGTTGTTTACTATTATGGGATGTGAGGGTTATTAGTATGGGAGGTGATAGTTACTAATATGGGATGTGTGGTTTATTAGTATGGGAGGTGATGGTTACTATTATGGGATGTGAGGGATATTAGTATGGGAGGTGATGGTTACTATTATGTGATGTGAGGGATATTAGTATGGGACGTGATCGTTACTATTATGGGATGTGAGGGTTATTAGTATGGGAGGTGATGGTTACTATTATGGGGTGTGGGAGTTATTAAGTGATGTTTGGGATACTATTATGATTTGATGTGACGGTTATTAGTATGAGAGGTGATGGTTACTATTAAGTGATGTGCGGGTTATTAGTGTGAGAGTTGTTGGTTACTATTATGGGATGTGGGAGTTATTAGTATGGCAGGTGATAGTTACTATGATGGGGTGTGAGGGTTATTAGTATGGGAGGTGATGGCTATTATTATGGGATGTGAGGGTTATTACTATGGAATTTGATGGTTACTATTATGGGGTGTGAGGGTTATTAGTATGCGAGGTGATGGTTACTATTATGGGATGTGAAGTTTATTAGTATGGGAGGTGATGGTTACTATTATGGGGTGTGAGAGTTATTAGTTTGGAAGGTGATGGTTACTATTATGGGGTGTGACTGTTATTATTATGGGAGGTGATGGATACTATTATGGGATGTCATCGTTATTAGTATGGGAGGTGATGGTTACTATTATGACGTATGAGGGTTATTAGTATGCAAGGTGATGGTTACCATTATGGGATGTGAGGGTTATTAGTATGGGAGGTGATGATTACTTTTATGGGATGTGAGGGTTATAAGTATGGGAGGTGATCGTTAGTATTATGGGATGTGAGGGTTATTAGTATGGGAGGTGATGGTTACTATTATGGGGTGTGAGTGTTATTACTATGGGAGGTGATGGATACTATTATGGGATGTGAGGGTTATTAGTATGGGAGGTGATGGTTACTATTATAGGATGTGGGGGTTATTAGTATGGGAGATGATGGTTACTATTTTGGGGTGTGAGGGTTATTAGTATGGGAGGTGATGGTTACTATTATGGGATGTGAGTGTTAGTAGTATGGGAGGTGATGGCTATTATTATGGGATGCGAGGGTTATTAGTATGGGATGTGATGGCTATTATTATGGAATGTGAGGGTTATTAGTATGGGAAGCGATGGCTATCATTATGGGATGTGAGGGATATTATTATGGGATGTGCAGTTTATTATTATGGGATGTGATGGTTATTATAGCATGTGAGCGTTATTATTATGGGATTCCGTGTTATTCTTATGGGATGTAGGTTTAGTTTAGGCTTATTATGGGTGATTATGGTTTGTGGTGGTTATCATTATGAGATGTGGGGTTATTGTTATGAAATGTGGGGTTAATTCATATGAGGTGTGGTGGTTCTAATTATGGTATATGAAGTTATTATGATACTTGAGGGTAGGCTTATTAAGGGTTACTACTATGGGACGTGGTGGTTTTTATATTATGGTTTTTACAGGTTATCATTATGGGATTTGTGGGTTACTATAATGACATGTGTTGGTTGTTATTATGGGATGTGAGGGTTATTATGGTGTAATGTGAGGGTTAATATTATGGGATGTGGGGATTATTATTATGGAATGTGCGGTTATTATTATGGGGTTAGGGGATTATTACTATCGGATGTGTGCGTTATTATTAAGGGATGTGGGTGTTTTTATGGGATTTATGGGTTATTATTATGGGATGTGCGGAATACTATTATTGGATGTGAGGGTTATTATTATGGGATATAGTGGTTATTCAGCTAGTTTATCTTAAAATGGCAGTATAGCAAGATGATAGGCTGGCAGTCTCCCACTGAGACAAACAGACACGAGGAACAAGTCTAAAATTCAAAATGCTCTGGTCCCTAAAAATTCTGTTTACTTAAAGGAAAAATAAACATTTACAAATGTATCAGTGCTGGCCAGTGGTGACATATGTCTTTAATCCCAGGACTTGTAAGGCAGATGCAAGCAAATCTCTATGAGTTTGAGGACAGACTAGTCTACAGAGTGAGTTCCAGGACAGTTAGCACTAAAAAGAGAAACACTGTCTTGATAAACCAAAATATAGAGAGAAAAGAATGGAGGGAAAATTTACTTACAATAAAGGCCTATCCCTTCCATTGGTGATGTTTAGTTGTATTTATTTGCATATTGCGATTTAGCCACATTCTCTAAAGAGATGGATTATTTAACATCTCCATGAGAATGCCGAAGATATGTTTTAGAAAGAAGAAAACAGCGCACAAGGTTTGAGCAGAGACCAGCTAGGGAGATGAAACCAGATCCTAGACTTATTGTATATAAGATGAAGTCAAATGTCAGTTCCACAAATGTCTGGGCTTAGATCCATGTCCTGAGGAAGCTTCTGGAGAAATTTCAGAAAAGAAAGGATAGTCCTGGCTGTTGTGGTGACTGGGTATGAGTAAGGGACTCCTTGAAGTCTTACACTCCTCCACACTGAGAGCTGACCAGAAGAGCCTCAGCTCCTCTGGAGAAGATGCAAATGTGATGGAAGTTGCTGGCCCTCCTCAGAGAAGACAACTGAAGAAGAGAAACAAAGCTTTGGATATGTTTTATTAAGCAGCTGAAGGCAGACAATACCAGAATTGATGCTACACAATGCCTGTGAATGAGACAGCAGAATTCTGCACTTTCAAGAGAAAAAAGAAAAAAGAAAACAGAATCCAAACCATGACCATGCTCCTGCGAGTTTTGCATTCAATACTATTTTCATGTTGGTATTTCCTCCCAGGTGACATCAAAAGGTCTACTCAGCTGTGAAAAGTTTGGAGGGACTTGAGTTCTGAAAGCAGTTGGCCTATTCCCAAGGCTCTTTCAAGTCCCCCAAGTTTTCTTCTCAGGGGGTACAAGGGTAGATCACAACATTGAGATTCTATGGTTTTGGGGTGGTCCTCTATCTGCTCTTTAGTTTAGTGCTTTTCTGAGCCTGACATCTTAAAATTTTATGGCTACCTAACAGCCAGTGAGCTGTGGAGGAGGTGTATGCTGGAGGTGGGCAGTCACTGGGAGGCTCCAAGAGTGGGAACTTCTTAAAACAGTAGCATCCATCTAGGACAAGCAAGCCCCAGTACAATCAAACCCCTGAGTCCCTGTGCCTACTTCCCCATCTGCCTATGGATTTCCTGCTAAGAGGAAGAGTCGGGGTTGTGAACGTGTTCTGCTGAACACAACCAAAGGTAATGGTACTAGTGTTGTCCTGGGAGGCTTGTGTGGGAGCAGGCAGTAACCATAATTATTCTGCTGCACAAATGCCTGCAGGCCTCAAGAGTACACCATCATTGGTTTTTATGAGCCATCAGCCTTAGCCCACATGGTCTACATAGAGAGTTCCAGGCCATCTTTCCCTTTTTCCTTCCAACGTGCTATTTCAGATTCTTCCTAAGAGAATCTGGATTCCTGTTCCCAGTAGGCAGGGACAGGTATAGCTAGACCTTGTCCCTTTGCCCAGGGGACTAGGGCAGCTCCATAGGATCATTCTCCAGAGAGAAGCCAGAGCTGGCAACTCATTTCACCCTATGGTGCAGCCAAAGCATAGGCCAGGGCTGGGCAATCACTATATCCAATGTGCAGCATGGGGATAGGAGAGGCACAGTTGGTCCTGTGCTAGCCTCAGCATTTCACAGCCCTTCTAGGTTGAGGGTGCTTAATTGGAGTAAAGTAAATGTCATCTGTGGAACATCTTAGCATCAGTAAATCCACATTTGTTAGTAACAGGATTCATTAGGTGTATGAGTGCTCAGCTCAGCCCTAAAACTGCAGCAATAATTTTCCTGGCTCCTGTTGGGGATATTGATATTCAATTAAACCTTTGAATCACAGCCCTAACTTTCAGTTCTTTCAGATACTGTCTCCTTCCCAGCAAGGGAGTTTATGAGTGAAAGATTTTCACTTAGCTGGAGAACACAACAGGGGAATCCCTTTTGATTCTACAATATTCAAATCAAACAGGAAGTCTTCATGGAGTGTCTGAACTCATAGAATAAAGTAATTGGTCAGGCTATGTTGGTTTAGCACCTGTCTTAGCCATTTCAGACTACATATTATAACACCACAGAGCAAACATTAGGTAGTGTTGTCTCCTGTCTCTTTGCATTTATAGAGACAGAGAGAGAGAGAGAGAGAGAGAGAGAGAGAGAGAGAGAGAGAGAAGAGAGAGTAATGGGGGAAACAGAGAACTGGATGGAGACAGCAACAGGAACAGAGACAAACACAAAAACACACACACATTCCTCATGACCTAGCTGTTCCACTTCTTGTAATGTTCCCAGAAAATGGTACACCACACAACGAGGACATATGATCAACCATGTTCATAGCAGCCTTATTCATAATAGCCAGATCATGGAAACAGCCTACATGTCCATCAGTTGAAGAACGGATAAAGAAACTGTGGTATATTTACACTATGGAATACTACACAGCCATTAAAAACAAGGAAATCCTGAAATTTGTGGACAAATAGATGGGGCTAGAAATGGTCATATTGAATGAGTTAACACAGAAGCAGAAAGACTCATATGGTATATACTCACTTAATTTCGGCACTACTCCCAAAGTCATGTCCCATAAAAGTCTTCACTTACCAGGAGTTGGGATAGATTTGAAGACATCCTTCTGAGACGTTAGGTAAGAGCAATATAGGGCATGGGGAAATAGAAGGACCTAGATGGTCCTAAAAACATACAAGAAGAACATCGCAATGAGTGGATTTGGTCCCAGGGAGGGGTCTACTCAAACTATTGCACTAACCAAGGACAAAACAAGTTTAAACATCAAATCCCTACTCTGATATAACCAATGGACAAGACATGTTCCACAATTAGGTGGAAAGTGGGGACTGACTCTGATATGAATTCTGGTGCTCTATATATGACCACATCCCCTTGGCAGGAAGGCCTGATAGCACTCAAACAAAGAATAATCAAGCTACCAAATAGAGACTTGATAGCCTATGGCCATATAGTCGGAGAAGAGGTCGCCCTCACTCTTAGACCTAAAGGAGGGGAATAGGGTGAAAACGGGAGGAAATGAAGAATGGGAGGATAAAGGTGATGGGATAACAGATGAGGTGTAATCTGAATAAATAAAAATAAATAATATTTAAAAAGTCACAGAAAGTTTATATATATACATACATATATATATATATATATATATATATATATATATATATATATATATATAGAGAGAGAGAGAGAGAGAGAGAAGCTTGTGGTCTTTCCTTCTTCCTTTTCCTGCCTTACCACCATTTTGATCAGATTAGTGTCCAGTCCTCAACAAACCATTGGAACCTGCTAACAATTCCACAGCCAAATGCCTCATGTTGTCAGGACTACCAGGTTTGTGCATGGAGCCCAGATCTCGAGTCTGTTACAAAGTACAGGTTCCACTGATGTCTGATGTCCTTTTCCTCTGGTTTCTGGGTCATATAATTAGGGCAGAGGCAGCAGAAAAAGCCTAGGTGCTGTCCCTGGGAGTTATAAGAGATGCTTACAGACATTTTGATCTTCTTTTGTGAGACACAGTTGACCATACTTGATTGTCCTCTAGACATTATGTGGGCCTGCCTTGTTGGAGGTGGGAGTGGGTGTTGCCCTGGGTCTCTGGTCTTCAGTACTCACAGAGAGCAAAAACACATGCTGACGTGTGGTAAGCCCAACTTTATGTGCTCATCTTAGTGTGAGGACTGTTGGTTACACGGCTCAGTATGGCACAGTATGACTGATAATGGCTCTAAGATCATGAATGAGAGTCTGTCTTTCAACTACTATTCATGACACATACAAAAACTGTTTTATGGGCATATTCCAAACTTTACTTTCTAGGCATATGCAAAAATAGTAAAAATAAACTACCAAGGTTTTTCATCTCCACAGAGATCTTTTTGATTCAGGATCCCTGGGTTCTCCATGTTAACCTTCTCTGCTGCTGTCTTCCTCTCTGTATTTTACATAGGGAAGTCCTTGACACCTCAAGTGGAAATGGGAGGTCCTTAAAGGGCTAGACAAACAAGAGAGGGAGCCTGAGTATATGCGTACTGGTAACTGAACTCTGTAGGCTGTGTCCAAGAACTTGTAGTCCCCAGCACACAAGGACAGACAATCCAGACTATGCTCATCTCAGAGCCACATCACAAGGTCTTAGGGCACATGGCCAGGATCTAATATGATGAGGGTTGGACTCTTGAAATCCACAAGACAGACTAGTCCTTTGCCAAAGTTTCAGCACATAGGAAGTGACAGGACTGGTCGTAGGGTGCTGCCTTTTGTCCCCTTTCTACATTTTTCTCACACCCAGGAATCCTTTCTTGTGGGAATTATGTATGTCAACATGTTGTACAATGCGGACATACCATTCCATAGCAAGAAGCTTTGATGCATGGAGGCAGAAGGTGCACTGGCTGGACTTCAGAAGTGTTAGATATTGGCAGGCTTTGAGTAGGGTCTGGTGGGGGCTTCAGGAAATTTGGTTGCTTCAGATAGACTGGATGGACTCTGGCTTTCCTATTACATGTTCAGATAGATATTGACTCGCAAGAGTAATAAGAATGGACCAGCTCAGGTCAGGGAACATTCTGAAACTTTGGGACTAATGTGTAGATATGGAACTATGAGCCAACAGCTCACTCCTACAGTCTACCACACTGAGCCCTGGCTTATATCCCATCTGTAGGAAGGGAACTGGGTAAAACGAAGTCCTCTTCCTCTAAAGCCCAGAAAACGACTTCTACTGAAGATGATGTTTTATGATTTGGGCAGGGTTGAATATGACCTTCATTGCTCATACCTTTATCTTAACACTGGGAGGCTCTCTACAGTCTACCAGGTGGCACCACTGTGCAGAGGGCAGGGATTCTCCAGTGGTTTAGGTTTCACCCTTCGTAGGATATTTGTATTATTGACACTGCCATGAGAGCCCCCAATGTGTAACTGAAAGCTCTTTAATTCCCAACATGTGAATTGGACTTTTCCTTGTTTTCCAGGTTGATACATCTGTCCTCCAAATACAGCAGTGTTTACACTGTTCTTTCCTTCTACTGCATTATTGGTTGCACATCTGCCAGGTCTTTCATGGATCTCATCCTGAAGCATCCAGCTGGTTATATGTCCCAGTTTGTGACAGACACTTGTACTGACCCCAAAGTAGTGTGGCAGATTCTTCTAAAGATACAGTGGAGATATCTGTATCTGTTAGAATAAGCATCTGCCTGTAGGATTCAGCCCTGTCCTCTGCAGTTATATCCAATCACTTCCATATGCAGAACTTCATTGTCCACCACACTTGGGTTGCACCTTTTAACCTCTTTGATGTTCTCAGGTGTCCTGTTCTTGTCTGCATGTCCCTTCCTTGTACCTCTCAGAAGGGCCTTCAGTCCTTTCATCTCTACTAATTTAGGATAATAATCCCCAGGTACCCAGACAGGTTGTCTGATCTGCATCTGGTGGCTTCGATTACTTTCAAGGCCTGTCCAGGGAGAAATATATCTGTCGATCGCATACTAGCAATGCTGCTCAAATGCACTTCATCTCAGCACTCTTTCTTCATAAAGTCATGTTCCTTTGCAGTGAGTATTGCCTTTCCTGTTTAAGTCTAGTCCATGGCAACAGAGTTTTCATCGTCCATTGTAAATTAGTGGCTCTGCGGAGGAAAGGAAGCTGGAATATGCCTGACACTTGAGGACAAATGTGGCTTCTAGAACAGGGAGGTGACTTGACTTACGACAGGCATGGATAATTGTTTGAAGTGAGTAAGGCTGTCATGGGTAAGAAAATGAACAGTAGTCTGGTGAAAGCAGACTCATGTCATGCTGGGGAGAGCAGAGAGGAGGATAAGAGCAGGAGGTAAAAGGTCCCACCACACACCTTGTGTACTTGAGGCAGAGTTTGGCTATGGCTGCTGGTTTTGTGAAGTAGAATTGTGGCACTGAGGGCCAGAGGGCTCTGACCTGTGATGGGTGAGAGACTCATCTTGGGACACTGGCTCTTTTGGTTCTGTTTCTAGCCATTCAGAGGATCACAAGGTCTGTGTGCTTATTTGTCTCTGGTGCTAAGACTTATCCTTAAACGACTATGAAGATGCCTGTCCCACTCTCTTTGGGATGTAGTGACACCATTTGAGCGAGGCTGTGTGACAGATGCACTTGAGAAACACATGCAGCTCACAGAGTTCTGTTTACATTGAAAATACAAGAAGCAGATCCTGATAAATAAGTGATGTGAGAAGGACCCAGGAAATTACAAGGACAATCCGGTCCTCTGACCACAGCTATGGGTTTGTGTGAAAGATGTTTAGCCCATGGTCAGCCTGAGGGGATCATAGGATGTTCATGTAATGAATGAGAGATAGATGTACATGGAATTCAAAGATGAGTAATAACTCAAGGAGGTCCTACATGGAGATGAATCCTTCCATCCTGAGGAGCTACAGTCCTTCTCCCTGGCTCTTAGCAATGGAGAAAAATTCAGAATTCTTTTCAGTTATTGGTGAACTTAATACCCGCCATGTCCAGAATTTATTCATGAGATAAACAAGTGTGTGTGTGTCTGTGTGTGTGTGTTGTTTGTTTGTTTCTTTTGTTACAGGACCTTTCTATGCATCCTGATATGGAGGAATGCCTTGAGTGGGTATAACAGCTGCCAGTAAAAAGCTGTTTGGCCAATCAACTGGGCAGAAGGACAGGAAGTGGAAGGGAGGAAATTCTGGGTGAGAAGCATGAGGAGGATGGTGGGCAAAAAGAGATGGAGGGAAGATAATCCACCCAGGAGTTATCACACTGGCAAGGTAATGGTTTACGTGTGGTTTAAGGGTATTAAGATTAGAGTAGCTCACATTCTGCCCAGCCTAGTGCTTGCAGATTAAACATAAACCACAGTTTCTGTGTCTGTCCTTTGGGAACTAACTGGTTAAAGAAAACTAATGGCTTAATAATTGACTGTGATAAATATTGTAGGAAGAATAAAGGTACATCCACAGTCTGGAGCATGCTTTCGAGATTTGTCTTTTCTCAAAATCCTTCCTCTGCCTCACAATAGCCAGAATTAAAGAATGTGTAACCACACTCAGCCTCAATGGTGAGTATATTGGAGGCAATTGCATATAAAGATGCCACCCAATTATTAAACCAATAATTTTCTATCTCACAATGGATCCATATCAAATCTAATCTCCATAAGAAATAATACATTCTATCTTTCTTTAACTTCAAGCCTGTTTTAAAGTATATTTCTAATTGCCTTTATTGTGCTATAAGTCTAGATAATCTTAGATGCAGTATGTTTTTTTACTAAGAAAAGGCAATTTTCTATGTAGTTTGTATTTATTTAACGATATATAATACAGTGTGTAAACTTTCTCTTGGTTAGACCTACATCTTCAAATTCTGAAATTTATGAATCCATACATAAATGGAATATGGCCTTAATATGTAATTTTTTGGCAAAATTAAAGAGAAATAAAGGAAATGTATGAAAACTTCCCACCAAACTTTGAGGCACTAGTTGAGTTCTTATTAGTGGTTTCTTTGGAGACTAATGAGAAACAGTATGGGTAAAATTTGCAATAGATCAAAATGATTCTGCCTGTTATATGCAGCATTTTCTTTTTAGAAATTGAATGATAAAATTTTGGTTTGTAAAGTTAACTATGATATAATTGTATTTAAATCCTCAGTTTAGCATAAAGTATCAAGAAGGAAGATGTTACAAGAACATAAAGATCAGCTGCCTTCAGTAACAGCCAAATGCAGTAGAAATGGTGCAGAGGTAACTTATTTAGGTATCAACAGTTAGTGTTTTGCTGATTGAACAAAAAAGCAATGTCAGTATAAAAGGGAAATTGTGAGATAATATAACCATGGGGCTTTCTTCAAAACAACAACATCATGGTACTTTTAGACTGAGACATGGAAGCCAAAAGTAATATCTCAGTGGAAAACAATAGTTTATCTGGCAGTGACTACCTTCTTTCCTCTTGGCTCTAGGCAACTATATTGCTTACCCAGGACAAGAAATACTTTCAGGTGGGGAACCTCACAGATTCTGGCCATGACTGCAAACTTACGTGCCAATTTTTTTTTTAATGTGCTATCCCAGGTAAAGATAAGAGAGGAAAAGGTGAAGAGGATTTTTCCCTGACAGCTGTGTTTATCCATCCTTTAAAATTCCAATCTGCCTCTGTTAGGTATATAGCAGGTTACTGCAGCAGCTCAACTGGGTTTGGAGAGAAAAACATACTATGCTGGGTAACAGAACACCTAAATTCAGGAAAGGAAAATCTTGTAGGAGGTCATGGTTTCTGCATCACTTCAACGGCAAGAAGAAGGGATTGTGGTAGTTTTGACTCTTGTTATGCTCTCTTCCATTTCACCAGGGACAGGGAAAATCTGCTCATTTAAACACAGAGTGGAATCTGGAAGGTGAAATTTCAATGTAAACTTTCCTGCGACATTCCATTCTGAAGGGGAAAGAAGAGATGTCTTTTTCACAGGTAAATGAATGTGTGTGGGACAAGTTGATTGTCTTTACAAAAATACTTCATTGTCAGACCTTCTGAACCTTCACTATGTTGACGCTAATTTTCACAAGTACTTTTCTCATTTGATTCTCATTATTAATTCTTTAAAATTTATGTCACCGGTGTGCTTAAAGCTCCTCATTTGCAAGTCATTTTTCAGGACAACTTCTACAATATAAAAATGCAATCTGTAATAATTATAAAATTTCTCATATCAAAGATAAATATAGGCACTCAATTTTTACAGAGAGTGAGAAGGGTCATTATTTAACAGTGAATAGAAGCCAATATATTATGAATATTTCATCTGAGGGCCTCTTTTGGTAGGTCTCATACTTTTTATTGATTGCAACTTTAATAGCATCCCTCATGGTGTGGTGATCATGTCATTTGATCCCTACAAGGTTCCCCACACACAGAAGTTCAGTGCTGCTAGCTTATTGGTTCATTGCATAGAAGATAGAAAAGTCTTTTTCTCAGAATATAATTTAGTTATAAAATGCATAATAGTTATTTAAAACAGAACAAGTTCTATAGCTAACTTACCTTTCCGTGTGTCAAACATAGAATTTATCCAATGGCCATGAGGTGATACTGTTAATTTTATTTTCAGGGTCTACTGACTTTCAAGGATGTGGCCATAAACTTTTCCAAGGAGGAGTGGGAATGTCTGGACTCTGCCCAGAGGGCTTTGTACAGAGATGTCATGCTGGACAACTACAACAACCTGGTTTCTGTGGGTGAGAATATTTTTATTCCATGCTTGGTACTTCATGTAAGGGATGTATAAAGCTTCTACTAGCTGATATTCTGACTTGACTTCCACTGCCTAGTTTATCTCATAAGTTTTACAGGTATTGATCACTGTCTTATATATAGCTAACTTCTTACATCCCTTCACCTCGTGTTTACATTTAGCCTAATAATAATTCAACCTTTCATAACTTTTGTGCTGGTAGCCAGTAGCACTTATATGTGAATCCACATTGAATCCCATAGTTATCATGTTTTTACTATTATTTTACTTAAATTTTTCATTTCAATATCATTTTAAAGAAAATTAAATACAGAATTTTAAAATGTTTAGTTATGAAGAGCCTAAAATGTATTGAAAGGAATTGAGAACTAGTAAGTCATTAATGTATACTTTCTTCTTTTCTCTCTTCCCTATTTGGCACAATCCTGTGCTAGTACACAGCTACATAGAATGGTGTGTCTGTATTTCTTTTTGAATTCACAGGCATTTCTGTTGCAAAAGCAGAGGTATTGACGTGTCTTGAACAACACAAAGAACCCTGGATTGATGATAAAGAGGAGATTGAAGAAAAAGAACCAGGTTAGATGAAATAAAATGACACAGCATGTGAGGACTCTAAACCAAGGAGCATTCTACACCTTAAGACTCTTTAGACAACGTCTTCAGCCTAAGAAATTCTTTCAGAACAAAGTACGAAATGTATAGTACAGCGTTGATCTTATAAGATCTTTAACTTTTTTATCTTATTAGTGTTGATCTGAAATTCATTATACTATAGACATTTGACAACTAGTAGATTGTTTTGTGTTCTAATTACTGAAAATACTGAAAATATTTTTGTTTTACATGAATGATTAATATTTGAGGGTTTCCATTACTTATGCCTTTAAATGGATTTTATATAGTATATTTTGCACTTAGTTTTTCTCTCTTTCACATTTTCCATACTAACAGGTCTTTCCTCATTAACTCAATGTCATGATATCTCCCTCCCTCCCTCCCTCTCTCTCTCTCTCTCTCTCTCTCTCTCTCTCTATATATATATATATATATATATATATATATATATATATCACATACAGAGAGAGAGAGAGAGAGACATAGAGAGAGATAGAAATAGAGAGAGAAGAAAGAATAGAACCTAAATGGATTTGAACATGGAATTGGGTTTGTGCTAATAACTTTTCCCGAAGATTTGGCATAACATATGATTAATATATCCAATGTTTATATATATATATATATATTATATATATATACACATATATACATACATATATACATACCCTTATTTTCCCCTCTCCATATATCTAGTACCACAAATGGGTTCTAGCTTGGTTGAACAATTTGTACCTATTTCCCCTTCTCAAAGCAGGATTTGACTAATATGTGTCAAGAGGAATTTCTTTTCTGGTCGAATATATTTTTTCCGTTGTAAGCCTTTTGTATGTTACAATGTATCTCTCTGTTTAGGTTTGAGAAAATTTCTTTTTCAATTTTGTTAAAAATATTTTCTGGTCTTGGAGCTTGTCATCTTCTTTTTTGTCTATACCTATTATACTTATACTTAGGTTTTGTCTTTTCCTCATGTCCTTGATTTGTTGAATGTTTTGGGTAAGGAACTTTTTTCAATTTAATATTTTCTTTGACAGGTTTATCTATTTCTTCAATTGTGTCTTCTGTGCCTGAGATTATTTCCTCCATCACTCATATTTTGTTGGTGATGCTTACCTCTGCATTTTCTGTTCTAATTTTAAGTTTCCCAATTACATTTTTTTCATCAGTTTGTATTTCCTTTATTTAGTCTATTTTCCTTTTAAAGTCTTGAACCAGTTTATTAATGTCCTTCACCTGTTTTATCATATTTTCCTATATTTCTTGTATGGGTTTATTTATACCTTTTTGAAAGGATTTTATTGTATTCATAAACATAGATTTAAGGCCATTTTCCTGAGTTTCACTTGGATTTGTATGTCCAGGGCATGTTTTATTAGGGTAGTTGGAATGTGTTAGTGCCATATTGCCATAGGTTTTGGTGCCCTTTAGCTATCTGGTTGTTCCTTGCTTTGGCTGATTGTTCCTGGATATCTCTGGGCTTCTAGAGCATGCAGGAAGAGCCATTGGTCCTATGCTGGGATCTGGATCTCCTCCAATAGCCTGTATCATTTCACATCAGGCTGTGTCCCAGTTGGACCTATAGTCAGGTGATTGGGATAAGGGTCTGACATGTGTGGTTCTCAGATCTGGCAGGTCTCTTCAAGATGGCTATTAGTACTGTGAAAAATAGGCTGGTGTGTTTCTCAGAATTCCAGGAATATTCAGAAGGCCAGAGCATAGAACTGTTTCTTCTTGCAACTTGGATATCATTGTTTCTCTAGGGGACATGAGAGATTGCTGGCATTTTGGGGTAGGCTCCACTGAGCAGCCAACTGCGTGCTCTGCACTCACTGAGTTTTTGAATCTCCGACTCTATGCTTGCTGGAGGCCTCCGTTTTTGAACGGTACCCTGTCTACTCCTATTGTCCAGCAGATATTAATTTTAAGAAAATTAGAACTGCAGACCAGATGCTCAAACCATGTTTACTGCTGCCGCGTGTCAGGGAGCCTTGACACTCACTCGTGAGGGAGGGAGGAGGTGCACCCCGAGTCACTGTTATAGACTTTTTAAAAAATTTATTCGTATTACAGCTCGATTGTTAGCCATTCCCCTGTTTCCTCCCATTCTTCCCTCCCTCCCACTTCCCCCCTTTTCCCCTCCCCTATGTCTGTGATTGAAGGAGAACTCCTCCCCCTATATATGCTCTTAGGATATCGAGTCTCTTCTTGGTAACTTGCTATCCCTCCTCTGAGTGCTGTCAGTCCTCCCCATCCAGGGGACATTGTCAGAAAAGGGGCACCAGAGTTCATGTGAGAGTCAGATCTAACTCTCCACTCAACGGTGGAGAATATCATGTTTGTCGGCTAGGTCTTGGTAGGGGTTCGACTTTTAATACCTATATTCTCCTAGGCTATTGACTTAGTTTGAGGAGGACCCCAGGACCCCCATCTGCCTGTCATAAAGTTCTTCTTGTAGGTTTCCAGGACACTGTGGGTCCTACTATTTCCCCATTCTTCCATGCTACTCTTGCCTAAAATCTCAATAGGATGACTTCTCCTATGACCCATTTTTCTGGTATGTAAAATTTTTCATGGTACATATCCCTTGGACTACTGTTTTGATATAAGTGAGTATATACCATTTGTCTCTTTTTGCTTCTGGGTGAACTCACTCATTATGATCATTTCTAGATCAATCCATTTGTCCACAAATTTCTGGAATTCCTTGTTTTTAATAGCTGAGTAGTATTCAAGTGTGAATGTACCACAGTTTCTTAGTCCATTCTTCTACTGAGGGACACTTAGGCTGTTTCCATGTTCTGGCTATTATGTATAAAGCAGCTATGAACATGGTTGAGTATATGTCCCTGTTGTATGGTAGGGCATTTTCTGGGTAATTTCCCAGGAGTGGGATAGCTGGGTCTTGAGGAAGTCCTTTTCCCTTTTTTCTGAGAAAGTGCCAGATAGATTTCCATAGTGGTTGTACTAGGTTGCATTCCCACCCGCAATGAAGGAGTGTTCCTCTCTCCCCACATCCTAGCCAGCATGTGGTGTCGCTTGAGTTTTTGATCTTAGCCATTCTGATAGGTGTAAGATGGAATCACAGTGTCGTTTTGATTTGCCTTTCTCTGATGACTAACGAGGACGAGCATTTCTCTAAGTGTTTCTTGGGCATTTGATATTCCTCTGTTGAGAATTCTCTGTTAAGTTCCAAGCCCCATTTCGCAATTGGGGTGTTTGTTTTTGTGGTGTTTAATTTCTTGAGTTCTTTATATATTTTGGATATTAAACTTTTGTCAGATTAAGAATTGGTGAAGATCTTTTCCCAGTCTGTAGGCTGTTGCTTTGTTCCTTTGACAGTGTCTCTAGCCTTACAGAAGCTTCTCAGCCTCATGAGGTCCCATTTATTAATTATTGACATTAAGGCCTGGGCTGTTGGTGTACTGTTCAGGAAGTTGTTTCCTGTGCCTATGTGTCCCAGGCTCTTCCCCACTTTTTCCTCTAACTGAATTAATGTCTCTGGTTTTAAGTTGAGGTCTTTAATCCACTTGGACTTGAGGTTTGTGCATGGTGACAAATAAGGGTCTAATTGCATTTTTCTACATGTAGACATCCAGTTAGACCAGTACCATTTGTTGAAGATGCTATCATTTTCCCATTGAATAGATTTGGCTTCTTTGTCAAAAATCAAGTGAGCAAATGTGTGTGGCTTCATCTCTGGGTCTTCGATTCGATTCCATTGATCTACCAGCCTAATGTTTTGCCAGGACCATGCTGTTTTAATTACTGTTGCTCTATAGTACAGCTTGAGATCAGGTATGGAGATTCCTACAGAGGATCTTTTATTGTATAGGAGTGTTTTTGCTATTCAGGGTTTTTGTTTCTCCATATGAATTTGAGAATTGATCTTTCAATATCTTCAAAATACTTTGTAGGTATCTTGATAGGGATTGCATTGAATCTGTAAGTTGCTTTTGGTAAGATGGCCATTTTTACTATGTTGATTCTCCCGATCCATGAACAAGGTAAGTCCCTCCATCTTCTGATGTCATCTTCAATCTCTTTCTTCAGAGGTTTGAAGTTTTTTTCGAATAAGTCCTTCACTCGCTTGGTTAGAGTTACTCCTAGATATTTTATAAATGTTTGTGGCTATGGTGAAGGGAGTAGTTTTCCTAATTTCTTCCTCTGCCTGTTTGTCATTTGTATACAGGAAAGCTACTGACCATTTTGAGTTTATTTTGTATCCTGCCAATTTGCTGAAGGTGTTTATCAGCTGTAGGAGTTCTTTGGTGGAATTTGGGGGGTCATTTATATACACTATCATATCATCTGCAAATAGGGATAATTTCACTTCTTCCTTTCCCATTTGGATCCCGTTGATCTCCTTTTGATGTCTTATTGCTCTGGCTAGCACTTCAAGAACGATATTGAAGAGATATGGGAAAAGTGGGTAGCCTTGTCTGGTCCCCGATTTTAGAGGGATTTTCTTGAGTATCTATCCATTTAATTTAATGTTGGCTGTTGGTTTGCTGTATATAGCCTTTATTATGTTTAGATAAGTGCCTTGTATTCCCGATCTCGCCAGAACTTTACACATAAAGGGTGTTCGAATTTGTCAAATGCTTTTTCTTCATCTGAAGATATGATCATGAGGTTTTTCTCTTTCAGTTTGTTTATATGATGGATTACATTGATGGATTTCTGTATGTTAAACCATCCCTCAATGCCTGGAATGAATCCTACATGGTCTTGGTGAAGGATGTCTTTGATATGCTGTTGTATTCGCTTTGCGAGTATTTTGTTGAGTATTTTTGCATCAATGTTCATAAGAGAAATTGGTCTGAAATTCTCTTTTTTGTTGGGTCTTTGTGAGGTTTAGGTAACAATGTGACTGTGACCTCATAGAAGGAATTTGGTAATGGTCCATCCATTACTATCTATCGATATAGCTTGAATAGTATCGGTATTAGCTCCTTTTTGAAGGTCTGGTAGAATTCTGCGCTGAAACCATCTGGCCCTGGGCTTTTTTTTGTTGGGAGACTATCAATGGTTACTTCTATTTCTATAGGCAAAATAGGGCTATTTAATTTGTTTATCTGGTCTTGGTTCAATTTTGGTAAATGGAACTGGTCGAGAAATTTGTCCATTTCCTTTAAATTTTCAAATTTTGTGGCATAAATGCCTTTGAAGTAGCATCTTACGATTTTTTGGATTTCTTCGGTGTCTGTTGTTATGTCTTCCTTTTCATTTCTGATTTTGTTAATTTGGATAGTGTTTCTCTATCTTTTAGTTAGATTGGCTAACGGTTTGTCTATCTAGTTAATTTTCTCAAAGAACCAGCTCTTAATTCTGTTGATTCTTTGGATTGTTCTCTTTGATTCTAATTAATTGATTTCAGCCCTGAGTTTGATTATTTCTAGGTGTCTACTCCTCTTGGGTGTTTCTGCTTTCTTTTTTTTCTAGACCTTCCAGATGTCTTGTTAAGTTGTTTATGTGGGATGATTCCATTTTCTTTTTAAAATCACTTAGTGCTATGAATTTTCCTCTTAGCACTGCTTTCAATGTGTCCCACAAATTTGGGTATGTTGTTTCATCATTTTCATTGAATTTCCAGAAGTCTTTTATTTCTTCCCTTATTTCTTCTGTGACCCATGTGTCATTAAGTAGAAAGTTGTTTAGTTTCCACGTGTTAGTATGCTTTTTGTTATTTCTGTTGTTCTTGAAGTCCAGCCTTAGACCATGGTGATCTGATGAGATACAAGATATTATTTCAATCTTCTTGTATCTGTTGAGGTTTGCTTCGTGACCAACTATGTGATCAATTTTATAGAAAGTTCCATAGGGTGCTGAGAAAAAGGTATACTCCTTTGCGTTTGGTTGGAAAGTCCTGTAGATATGTGTTGGAACCATGTGATTCAAGCATTGGTTAATGAGGTTATTTCTCGGCTTAATTTTTGAATCAAAGACTTATCCTTGAGTGAAAGTGGGGTATTGAAGTCTCCCACTATTAATGTGTGGGTATTGATGAGTGGGACAAGTTTGTTAATAACCCTTTTACAAATGTGGGAGCCCTTGTGTTAGGAGCACAGATGTTCACAATCATGATATCTTCTTGGTTGTCTTTAACTTTGACGAGTACAAAGAGTCCATCCTCATCTCATTTGTTTAATTTTGGTTGAATGTTTATTTTATTAGATATTTGAATTGCAACCCCAGAATGTTTCTTGTGACCATTTGCTTGGAATATTTCTCCCCAAGCTTTTACTCTGAGGCAATATCTGTCCTTCTGGTTGAGATGTGTTTCCTGAATGCAGAAGAATGTTGGGTTGTGTTTATGCATCCACTCGGTTAGTCTGTGTCTTTTTATTGGAGATTTGAGACCACTGATGTTGAGAGATACTACTGACTTGCTGATTGGTAAGTCCCTTCATTTTTGGTGTTTGTAACAATCAAGATTTTGTGAGGTTGTGATTTTGCAATGGTGTAATTACCTATTTCCTATGTAGTTTTGGTTGTAGTTTGACCAGTTAGTGTGGAGTTTTCCTTCTATTAATTTCTGTAAATCCGGATTTGTGGCTAGGTACTGTTTGAATTTGTTTTTGTCAGGGAATATCTTGTCTTCTCCATCAATGGTTATTGATAATTTTGCTGGATATAGTAGTCTTCCCTGGTCTCTATGTTCTCTTAGGGTTTGCAGAACCCTTGTCCATGCCCTTCTGGCTTTCATGGTCTCTGCTGAGAAGTCAGGAGTAATTCTGATAGTTTTGCCTTCATATGTTTTCGGCATTTTTCTCTTGCTGCTTTTAATATTTTTCCTTGTTTTGTATATTTTGTGTTGTTATTATTATGTGGCGGGAAGATTTTCTTTTCACATCTATTCTATTTGGTGTTCTGTAGACCTCTCGTATGCTCGTATGCTTCTCCATCTTCAAATTGGGGAAATTTTCTTCTATTATTCTATTAAAGATATTTTCTGGACTGTGGAGTCGGTTGCCTTCTCTTTCCTCTATCTCTATTATTCACAAGTTTCATATTTTCATGTTGTTTTTATTTCATGAATGCTCTGTGTCAGGAACTTTTCAGATTTAGCATTTTGCTTGATGTTTGTTTCCAGTTCTGCAAGTGTATCTTCATGTCCTGATATTCGTTCTTCCATTTGCTGCAATTTCTTAAATAAGGCCACATCTGAGATGCTTGCTTTCTTCTCTGATGCCTCTTGATTGCATTTTTCTTCTGTGTGTTTCTGTATCATAGCTTCCATTTTTATCTTCATGTCTTGGACTGTTTTAATGATTTCCATCATCTGGATATTTATATTTTTCTGAAATTCTTCAAGTGCCTCTTTATATGACTATCTTAACTCTTCAGCCCTCTTGTTTGCCTCCTCCTGCATTTGTTTACAGATTTTATTTGTTTCTTCCATTATCATCTTCTTTACTAAAGACTTGAAGTCATTTTCTTTACTTATCCATTGCTGTTAGGTTCTCCAGGTTGTTTTGATTGGGAATGCTGTGATCCGGAGATGCCAAACTGTTTTGGTTTTTGTTAACGTTCTTTTGCTGTCCTCTTGTAATTTTGATGGCCCTGATGTTGGAAGATATTTTGTAGTGACCGTCATTGGTTGAGAGTGGTTAATTGATGACTGACTATAGGTCAGGTGCTCTTGCCTGTGGGGATCAGGGAGTATTTCCGTGGAACAGGTAGGTGATCCCGTTTCCCTCCATGTAATTTTGCTCTGCACTGTGGGCTCCAGGCTGAGTCAGCCAAAGTAGATTTCTGTTTGGACTTTACAGCTGTAATTCAGATCAGCAGTTTGGGGACCTAGACTAAGATCCGTACACAAACGTTTTGGTGTGTAGGTTGATCCCAGCTGCCTATCCTTCCTGTGGCTTTGTAGTCAAGACCCCAGGTAAATCAGATCTTCTGGAGGTGTAGCTGTGTTTTAGGTCTGTCTCTATACACTGTAGAGGTGTTCAACCTCTTCCAAAACTATATGCCTGGAGGGACCAAGGTTGCTCTTGGTCAGCAATTAGATACTGAAAGCAAGACCCATGTTTTGTCTCCTGATAATGTAAGAGTGCATGGCTTTCTCGGGCCAGGAGCCCCGGGTAGGCTCTCTCGTTCAAGGAGTGCAGGGCCAGTGCCTTGCGCTCGGCTGGGTAGGAACAATAGAGTTGCAGAGCTCTGGGTGTCCCCCCCGCAGAACCAGATCTTCCCACCGGCCTCTGATGCTCAGCTATCGCTCTAGGCAAGACCCAAGTCTCCCGATAGGTCTGTGGGTGCAATCTAAGCTGATTTCTCACTGCTGCTGTTTACAGCCTCAGTCCGCTGTGATCGATGTTAGGTTGTGCCCCGGATGGCCAGCGAGCTGCAGTCCCACTTTAGCTGTCTCTGTTGGGTCGCCCAGCCTTTGTTTCCACTCGGCTTAGGTGGGTGACCTCCACAGTTTGGGTGGTGCGGAACTCGGAATCCTAGGGCAGATTCACCCTCTTCACTGATACTCCTCTGGCTGAGGATTCTGGAAAATCCCCTCCCCAAACAGCGAGTCTGTGCTTTATATGCAGGCTGAAGTTTTCATGTGGATTCTGTTCCAGAGTTTGCGGAGTGCATTTAGCACCTCCGTGATGATGCTTGTCCCAGGGGGGTAGGCCCCCTGTTTGGACTGCGGCATTTGGGGCCACACTCACCTACAGTTCACAATGTCCAGCAATCTGTTGCTTCATTTATGTAGCTCAGATACGTGGCTTATTGGACGGTGCCATCTTGGAATCCCGCGTTGTTTGTTTTTTTTTTATTGAAAAATAAAATCATTCATATTACATCTCAATTGCTATCCCATCCCATGCATCCTCCCATTACTCCCTTCAAACCGATTTCACCCCATTCCCTTTCCCTATGACTGGGACCGCTGGGGACCTCCTCCCCTTGAATATGATGCTAGGTTATCACATTTCGTTTTGGTAGTCGGCTAGCCTTCCTCTGAGTGCCATCGGGCCTCCACATCTAGGGGTTATGGCCAAATAAGAGGCACCAGTGTTTATGTGAAAGTCAGTACCCAGTCTCCACTTAACTGTGGAGAATATTCTGTCCCGAGGCTGGGTCAGGGTAGGGGTTTGATGATGACTACACATGTTGTCCTTGGTTGGTGCCATATATCGAGCAGAACCCCTGGGCCCAGATCTGCCCATCATAGTGTTCTTCTTGTTCCAATGAATACTTAATGAAGAAAATAATGTATATTACAAAATATATGATAGTTTCATGAGATATCTTCTAACATCCATTATGATCAGGACATTTGTTTCCTTGGAAAAAATTGCTGTAGTTCTGTGTTGTACCATTTTGCTATGATCCCCAGTTTGATGCCAGTTTATGTAAAATATATCTATATTACATTAATATGCATCAGAAATATCAGATAATGATATGCTTTCATTTGTTTCAGTTTTGTCTTCTAACCATACCAAGAAGCAATTCCCAAAGGAGTGTACCCATGAGTCTTTCCTTAAAGAAATACCAAGAATATTTGCTTGTAATGGCCTTTCAGAGCTGCATAGAATGAAGTTCTGGGAATATTCACATGACAGTGAAGTTCATAAAACATGTCATTATGGAAATGATCTGTGTGAAAAATACATGTGTTTCATTTCTGAAACAAAAGATCAAGAAGCTCTGGCTACTCCTGAGAGAACTCAGTCAGTGCCACTCATAATTTCACAATTGGAGGCTCAGCAGGGAACAGGTTCACAAGTTTTGAAACACAATTCTATTCTGCACAGAAATAGGAAAATATTATGTAAGGAACCTAAAGGTCAACACAGAATACATATGGGATGCAAGTTTTATAAATGTAATCTGTGTGGAAAATCATTTACCAAGTCCTCAAAGCTTCAAGATCATCAAAGAATCCACAGTGGAGATAACACTTATAAATGTACTAAGAGGAAGAAATCATTTACACAGTCCTCAAAACATCAAGCTCAACACTGCATTAACACTGGACAAAAATGTCAAAAATGTAATGAATGTGGGGAATCATTTACCTCATCCTCTGCTCTCCAGGATCATCAAAGTATTCATTCTGAAGAATATCCTTACAAATGTAGTGAGTGTGGGAAATCCTTTACCAACTCCTCAAGTCTTCATGTTCACTACAGAATCCACACCAGAGATAAACTTTACAAATGTAATGAGTGTGGGAAATCCTTTTCCCGGTACCCAAATCTACAAGTTCATCAAAGAATCCACACTGGAGAAAAACCTTACCAGTGTAATGAGTATTGGAAATCTTTTACCCAGAACTCAAATCTCAAAGTTTATCAAAGAATTCATACTGGAGACAAATCATATATATATAATAACTGTGAGAAATCCTTTAGACTGTCCGCAACACTGAAAGATCATCAAAGAATCCACACTGGAGAAAAATCTTACAAATATAGTGAGTATGGGAATGCCTTTACCCATTACTCAATTCTCCAAGGTTATGAAAAAATCCGTACTGGAGATAAACTGTATGAATGTAATACATGTGAGAAATCATTCAGACAGTACTCAACACTTAAACATCATCAAAGAATCCATACTGGAGAAAACCCTTATGAATGTAATGACTGTGGGAAATCCTTTACTTGCTCTTCAACTCTCCAAAGTCATCAAAGGATCCATACTGGAGATAAACCTTACAAATGTAATGAGTGTAAGAAATTCTTTACTTACTCTTCAACTCTCCAACGTCATAAAAGAATTCATACTGGACATAAACCTTACAAATGTAATGAGTGTGGGAAATGCTTTACTCAGTCTTCTACTCTCCAAGTTCATCAAAGAACCCATACTGGACATAAACCATACAAATGTAAAGAGTGTGGGAAATCCTTTACTCAGTCATCAACTCTCCAAGTTCATCAAAGAATTCATACTGGAGATAAACCATACAAATGTAATGAGTGTGGGAAATCCTTTACTTGCTCTTCAACTCTCCAACGTCATCAAAGAATCCATACTGGACATAAACCTTAAAAATGTAATGAGTGTGGGAAATCCTTTACTTGCTCTTCAACTCACCAAGGTCATCAAAGAATCTATATTGGGCATAAACCTTACAAATGTAATGAGTGTGGGAAATCCTTTACTTACTCTTCTACTCTCCCACGTCATCAAAGAATCCATACTGGACATAAACCTTACAAATGTAATGAGTGTGGGAAATCCTTTACTTGCTCTTCAATTCTCCAAGGTCATCAAAGAATCCATACTGGACATAAACCTTACAAATGTAATGAGTGTGGGAAATCCTTTACTTGCTCTTCATCTCTCCAAGGTCATCAAAGAATCCATACTGGAGCTAAACCTTATGAATGTAATGAGTGTGGGAAATCCTTTACTCAGTCTTCAACTCTCCAACGTCATCAAAGAATTCATACTGGAGCTAAACCTTATGAATGTAATGAGTGTGGGAAATCATTTACCCAGTACTCAAATCTCCAAATTCATGAAATAATTCATATGTGAGACAAACCCTATAAATGTAATAACTGTGTAGAAATAATTACAATGTCCTCAAATCTTAAAGTTCATTAAAGAATCCATACTGGAGAAAAAACTTACAGCTGTAATGAGTGTGGGAAATCCTTTATGCATTATTCATCTCTCCAAAGTCATCAAAGAACCCATAGCTGAGACAAATCATATAAATATAATAAGAGTGGTAAATCATTTACATGGTACTCATCATTTCAAGCTCACCACTGAATTCATACTGGGGACAAACCTTACAAATATAGTGAATCTGGGAAATTCTTTACTTCATCCTCACCTTTCCAAGTTCATCAAAGAATCCATACTTGAGAAAAACTTTACAGATATAAAGAGTGTGGGAAACCCTTTACCAACTCCTCAAGTCATAAAGTTCACTACAGAAAACTCACTGGAAATAAAAATTACAAATGTAAAGACTGTGGCAAGTGTTTTACCTTGTCTTCAGCTCTCCAAGTTCTTCAAAGAATACATACTAGAAAGCAACCTTATAAGTTTAATATAGAAAACACTTTAGGGAGTCCTACACTCTTCAAGCCCACCACAGAATACATACCCATGTCAGACCTTATTAATGTAAAGAATGCAATGTCCTTTACCCAGAAATCATATCTTCAAAGACAACAGATCATGTAAACTGGAGGCACACTACTTTAGGACAAGCTAAAACATTAGAACACATAGAGATTTCCTATAAGATTCTAACTTGATAGGGAATTACTCTCCCAGAGTTCATTTGAGAAAAATGGTTTTTAAGTGAGAAAAATGCTTGTAAGTATTTAAACAACATTGAAATCATAGCTATTCTCAAAGAACCCATACCACGAATCCTAATACTTGGTAGGAGTTGTAAAAGTTTTACCACAACATACTCCCTATATTTTTATTACATAATTATTTGGAAAATAAATAAGAAAGACTGCTTCATGCTATTTTAATCTGATGTCATTGATTAGTTGTGCTAAAGAATTCATGCAAAAACTAAATAAAGAAATAATGTTTTAAATTGTAAGGATTTAATCCAGGATAGTAGTGCTAATATCTATGCTAAGACAAGCCTGTTGCATAATGTTCGATATAGTTTATTATGGTAGAATACTGGAAAGTTTAAGATATATTCTGTATGAAGTTTATTTTGTTGGTAGTCTTTCTGCTTTTCATGGATTATACATTATAGATACTTTTAAATCTGAAGCTAATCCCTTATTTGTCATGATTATTAATAAATATATTACACCTCTGTTCTATTATTTCTGCATTGCTGTTATTAATATTCACTACATGCTGTGATGTTGTTGTTCATATCATTAATTCCACAGTTCATAATGCCAACAAAAATATCTCACAAAAAAACCCAAATTTGATCCCTGTCAAAAAATTACAAGACAATCATTAGGAAGAGAATATCTGAGGAGCAGAGGAAACACGGAGTCTAGTGAGACCTGAGGGTATGTGTTTTGTGGGAAAAGGCATTGCCATTTGTATCCATTGTGGGAAGATGGGATTAAGGCTTTAAGAGGACAAATCTTTCTCTGGTCGATATGTTTATGGTAATAGAGTATGTGAAATATTTTCCATCGTCACATTATCCTTTATAGGAGTTTGGTCTAAAATATTGCTCCTATAAAGAATCTGTAGCTACCAAGATGAGGCAAATATGCCTCCTCCATAGTTATACATAATATCCGTGCCTCTTAACGATTCTAAGTGTATGTGATTCTGTGTTATTGGGACACAATGGATGTTTACTCTGGGGATTCTATTGATAAAATGTAAACCAAAAATTACCTCTAAAATGTTATCTTGATGTCTATACTAAAAACTACTGAAATATTATGGTACAGGTCATTTAAATATGTGTAGTATTTTATGAATGGAATCATTAATGGGTGATTCATCAATATTATAAATTAAAAGCTGTATTTACTTTAAATGATCCAATGCACTAAATTTTGTAAGGTTTATATTTAACTTCAAACATATCAAGGTATAAATGTGATTAAAACAGATGAATTAATACTCCTATGTGTGTACAAACAGTTCCTATTCTGTAAGATAATTCAAACACAAATGACCTAAGTACATATGAGATATTTCGTCAACCCAAGTACAGATAGAAATTGCTCCTAAAACATAGTCATAGATGATGAAATGTTGATTTGTAAGCCATAATCAATGCCTCAGAAGGTAGCCTGACTCTGGAACTACCTTCCATGATATGGTAGTTGATGAAACAAGCTTAGGCTATTGGTAAACTGTTTAATGTCTCATGGAGGATTTCTTTGCCCCTGAGAATTTTAACATTAGTTTGAGAAACTCAAGTTCTCAGATGGAGCTTCAACAGGATCGATTTTCCACTAGGTACCAATTTTCAACAAAGTTTTAAGCCCTTGATTAGAGTAGGCATTTGTTGGTGAAGCAGGTGTCTTATTGGACTCTGGAAGCTGTTCTACTTCATACATCTGTCTCCTACATTATGTGAGACCATGAGCATCAGTATCAGGAAGGAAGACTGATTGAATTGTGGGTCAATCTTGAGCTTGAATTAGAGATGTCAGCAAGAGTTCTTTCAACAATTTTCATGTTAGGATTTTACAACTGCATAGTGACAGGACTGAGGAACTGCCTCTTTTTATAATCTGTGGATTTAGCCTCTCTTCTTGCTAAATATGTAGTTCTATTCATCTATATACATGTACAGTCCCTGAGCATTGATATGCTTCCAATTCCACAAGAGCTGTATCCCAGGACCATGAAAATGAGAATCCTATACAAACTTCAACAATCAGACCACTGCACACTCTGTAGGTTTTAGAACATCCTCTGGTTAAAATTGACAAAGGTAGTGAATTACAACTCCGTACACTTATGCTAGGCAGCTAACTTGTGTGGTTGGCACAACACATGGCCAGAGGTATACCTTGTTTAAGACCAACTAAATTTTCCGTGGAAAACACTACCCTGACACAAAATTATATTGCTGATGCACACAGTGTGCTTCTATGGTTTTATTATCAGGGCTTGACTTAGGTAAGTCTGATTATACTAGCACAAGATCTGGATTCCCTCTGGCTTTGAATGCTATAGGGATTTTAGGACTAGTGACTATGATATGGATGTGCAAGTCTTTTGGAGTAGTTAAATTTTGACCAAGTATACACTGAAAACAATATTACAGTACCAGTTGTTCTCATGCTAAATACGAGTGTGAAAAAGTAGGGGACCAGAAGTCTGCATATGAAAAGTAGGAGAATGAGGGAAACTGCCTATGGTCCCATTCATTTCCTCCTATGTAACAGACCTTATTTTCATGAAACCCAATTCAATAGTGCAATATGCTTCTAATGCTATATGAATGAAGTATTAATTTTCACTATGAATTTTCAGTGAGATTTGTGATCGTGCTGGTCCCACTAGACCTGTGGGACCAAATATTCTCTTACAAACAAAAGCAGAGAGTGGAGATCATATTGCCTGCCTTTAGATCCCTATCACCTAACACGGCAGCCTTATCTACCCTTAGGAGATGTTGAGCCTATTATGATGCAACTTGCTATGTCATGGTTGGTGATGTCCATGTGAGGGCTCCCCTTTTCTGAGAAGAAGGGCAGGATAGTTAGTAAGGTACAGGAGATGAGATGAGAGGAAGGGACATGAAGTTGGGAGGACACGTGATATGCAGATGTAATGTAGACAAATAATAATTAACCAAAGATGCAACGCAAAAGTAGAATGGAGATGATGAAGAATCCTTCAAATGTATAAATATATTACATGCCCAAATCATTTGACATTTTTTGATTTTGTAAGATAATGGATTGCCTAAAATTCAGGTTCAATACTTCTTTTATGTTAGCATTTCTGAATCATTTGCATGAAATGTTTTAAATCATCACTATAGATGGTCATCCTAAATAATTCAGTGTAGTTTGTAAATTGTAGAGATCCATTAATTACATGCTCATACGTTGGTTTTAAGTGTGAGAATCTCTTTCAAAATTGTCACATATAATGGTTTACACCATACTTGATGTTTGGTGTATGAAAATATGCATTTTATAATGACTTGAACTTTGTGTTCTTATTGTTCTCCAATCACTATAAAGTGGGCAGGATTCCTCGTTCAGCAGTACCTGTATCATTAGTGCAAGGTATTGGAGACAACTTTTTTTGTAGCAAGACCTTAATTCTCTAAAAGGGTAAACAAAATATAACTCATATTTTTATAGTACACTGATTTTCTCTGGCTTTTACAGGAATGTACTAGTACACTAATATCCTCTGGTGTTTATGCAAGTGCTAGTGCATTGTTTAAACTGTGTTCAAAAGGATACACTGACTCTAGAATATTATACTACAAAAATGTATATAGGATAGTATAATTATATTTGCTTACACACACATTTGCACATTTTACTACTTTTTTAATCAACCTGTACTGTTATTTCAGTTTTAGGGTTTTTTCATTAATCAATTTACATAATCACTTTACAACTGGATCACACACCTCTTCCTTTTCCCTTCCCATTCCCACATTCACAACCCATTCTTCTCTTGGGAATTAATCTGATTGCTGCTCAAATGAAAAGACTCACATATCCCCAAAATGTTTGTTATCTTGCCTAAAATCTTATTCCCGTTTGACCGTTAAAAGGGCAAATCTCCTAGGCAGGGTAAATTGAATGGATTCCCTAAGGTTCATAGGCTTTTGGGACAGAGAGTATCTTGGATGGGAAGCGGTGAGAGACCAGGAGAGAACATTGGGAATGGGAGGAGCGAGGGTGGGAAGAGGCTTCTGCCATAGGTGAGGTGGAGAGGAAGCACATGGCTTGTGTGTATGGAGGATTTGGCTGGGAAGAAGAACACTGGCGAGTATTTGAGAATATGAATGGGAGGCAGCTCAGTAGAAATTACTATATTAGAGAAAAGCATGAAATAACACAATTTACCACCATCAAGAAGAAAGACAGTAGAAGAGGGAAAAAAATCTCAATCACAAAAGGAAACTAAGGATTTATAAATAAAAATAAAGGAGGAAAAAGAAACAAGCAATACTCTTTATAACCAGGAAAACACCAAACAAATTATAGGGATCAGCAATCTCCTTCCCTATAAGAAGATCATAAACTCTATCAAGATGGGAAACTGCTGAAATAGTTATACAATTAGCTATATATTCTTAAATGATCAAGGGTTCAGTTTAAAAAAAACACGAGACTGGTATGAAAATAAAAATAATATACCAGACTCTTTGGCAAAGAGTAAAGACAGTTCTAAAGGTTGGATGTTTATGGCTATCAGTGCTTATGTTAAAGACAACTTACTTTTAGGGAATTTTAGAAAATGTACTCTTAGGGAATCAAATTAAAATAATTGCCTAAGTGTATGTGTTTCATGAAATGAAAAAAGGAAGTTTATTTTTCTTTTTTCTCTTTTCCTTTGGTTTTTGGAAACAAGCTTTCTCTGTATAGCCCTGGCTGTCCTGGAACTCTCTTTCTAGACCAGGCTAGCTTCAAACTCAAAAGATTTGCCCGTTTCTGCTTATAAAGTGGTGGAAGTAATGGCATGGACCACCACCGCCCATCAAAAAAAAAAAAAAGGAATTTAAATGTGTATTTGAAGCTTCTATAAATATTTTCTGCTGTTTTAAGAATATACATTTACACTTAAAACACTATGAACACAACATTTGTTCTATAGTAGTTTATATTGTCTATTGTCAAGGGAATCACTGAGTTAGTAAATACCAAGAATCATGTTGCCTGAGACAAAATGTTGTCAAGTCCGTGTATCTATCTCTCCATGAATGAACAAATGAATGAATGAACCAATCAGTATGTTATACACCTTCCTCAGGATGGTATTACCATGAGTTTAATGTTAGTGAATCAACAAATGTATTAACTGAGATCTACTGAAAACATATTCACATGTTTTGGTAAATTAGTGACAAAAATGCAGAAATATATATATGCATACATGCACATACATATATACACACATACACATGCACATATATAAACTAGCATGTGCATTACATACACATACATATATGTATATATGTATATGTGTGTGTATATATGTATACACACACATATGTATACACACACACACACACACACACATATATATATATATACAATTATATGTGCATATGCGTATCCTGGTTATTTTTGGAAATATTTAAGTTAAATTCCACCCATCAAATTTCTCAACTTCTGGTTAACATTATTTTATAAATAACTGCCTTG
>CAJRSG010016197.1:6482-51005 GCA_907169655.1 Acomys percivali
CCAAGGCTAACCCAAGGCTAACCCAAGGCTAACCCAAGGCTAACCCAGGCACAGGCACTGTGGGTTTAGTCCTTCCTGCGTCACAATTTCTGGAGTACCCAATACTATTTTCTGGGAAGCTCATAAAAGCTTTATTTATAAGATCCCACTCTGTAGTCAATGCAGTTGTTTGCCAGCCAACAAATCAATAAACAAGCTATCTCAGAAGTAAATAAACAAAAGACATAAATTATACTGAGTTTCAAAATAGATGCCCCAGGCCGATGTAATGGAACACAATTCAGATAGAAAGAAGTGAACTATGTAGTTAATCATCAGAAAAGCACACTCAGCAAGAAATCTTGCATTTTGAAGAGTAAATGACACAAACCCAGAAAGGGAAATGAGTGAATAATGATATAAGTGGTTTGGTGGTCCCTAGGGTTAGAAGGCTGGGACCAAAGAATTGTGTGATACATACAAATCCTAAGTTGGTCCTGGGGGTGCTTTGACTTAAAAGATGGAATTCGGTGCTCAGTATGTGCATACTTTACATGAATGCCGTTTTTAAATATATAAATCTCATCACAATAAAGTTGATAAAGTGCAAATTGAAATAAATATGTACTGCACTCAAAACAGAAAGTTGGTAGGGATTATTTATGACTCATCCAGTGCACCACTCTGAAAAAAAAAAAACTATAGCAACATGATACCTGTGAAGATGCAGCCAGAACTACTTACTGACTATTTGATTTGGGGATTAAGAAAAGATAGCATCTAATTACATGAGGTGGCCAGATGAATCATTAACTGAGGTGAGAAAAGACAAAACCTGAGAATGAAAATATGAGTTGAAAACTTAAAAAAGAGTGAAACGTAGAAGCTACTAATAGCCCTATTACTGCAGATTCTCTGACACTGACAAATAGTTTCTGATTATAGTTAAGTGGGCTCACCCTTCAACAACAGTTCAGTTCAAAGAACATTTTCCCTCAAGTCTAATTCTAAATTATCACAGAGTCACATACACTAAATAAACCTACAAAGTTATTTATCTTCATTTTGTGCCACTGTTTTCTTTTTTGATTGAACTTTAAAATTCTCTGTGAGAAAACAATACTCAGATGATTAAATGTTATCAATAGTAATAGAATTCATAAATGATTCCTGTACTGGAGGAGATAGAGTGGGTAAACCAGTTCTCAGGAAGATGCACCCCCGGGTTGAACACACGTAGAAGAGAGGATGAGGCACAAAAGCCAAGGAATTACTCATACACATGTGCAAATGCATTTGTAGGTCCAGATGATCATTAAATTGTGCTTAAAATAATGTCAATATAAGGCTAAATATTCAAAATATAAAGTATACTAAGTATTACATATCGTTAATAGAATGATCTAAAAACTGGACACTATTTTGTGACTAAGTACTTATTAATCATTATGTACAGTGATGTTACTATATAATATGTCCCCATGCACAAATATGACTAGAAAACTACCAAGAAGTGCACTTACATAGTGCAATGCATGTTCTGATGAATTTATGGTCTATTCTAAAACTTTGCTTAAGTTTAGAGATCTTTATAAGTGATATAACCTATTGAAATAATATGTCTTTTTAAGAGCCTGTTTGGATGTTCTAAGAGAGGAGCATAGCTACCTGCATGCCTTTGAACAAAACTAAGTCCTCCTCTATTTGCAGGAAGGTCTTCTTTCTTACCTGAGCTTTCAGATTCTGGAGGGATGCACTTAGAGTGGTGAGGGAGGAAGGAGACACCTGCCTAGCCAGCCAGATCAGTTGAATAAATCCTGGCAATCAATAGGGTGACAGATGTCATAGCCAGATAACCCTCACATCCTATTTTTTTTTAAATCTACATATTGGTAAAGAAAAAAATCTGTTATTTTAAGCAAATTTTAGGATTACAAAATGTTGCAGGAAATATTTGATCATTGATTCCAGTTTTATATAGATGAGAAGTTAAAGCACAATGATACACATGAAAAAGTCCTTGTGTGTGTGTGTGTGTGTGTGTGTGTGTGTGTGTGTTCCTGTGTAGATAGTTGTTGATTAAACCATTGATCCCAAAAGTCAGATAAGACACATCCTTTCATATACTCTTACCCTGCTCATGCCAATACCACTAGAATGTGTGCTCTGCTTCCCTTCAGGATTTGTGTTTTCACTTTGTGAATAATGAGTCTTTGGGAAAAAAGCATCAACATTTTACCCAAGCTCAGTGGTACCGTTAGTTCCTCAAAACTTAAGCTAATGTCCCCACAGGTTTGTGCTCAGTGCACTCTACTCCCCACAGTGGTAGTTCAGCTGTCTGACTGAAAGGATCTTGCTGGAGTCTCTTCGTTATCAGATGGCGATAAGATTTAATTTGAGTCTGTTCAGTGATGAAAAAGAAGATTCTTGGCACCTACCTCATTAGTAGGTTGTAGGCATGTGTAATTGTTTTTATAATCATTTCTACACCCACAAATTATACTTGGGAAACAAATCATTTGCATTGTGAGACATATAGGTAACTGCCCATTAGAAACACATTTATGTGAATCATAACTTTATGAATTTTTATTGGAAAAATATAAAAAATAACTTATCTAAATTTTGTTTCATTATGAGTAAAAGGGAAAAAACTAGAATTGGTTCACTTGGACTACGAGAGAATTTGAATTTTTCTAGGGGCTGAATAAGTTACTATACTCTTTAATAGCAAGAAAACCTTGCAGCTATATAAAGATTACAGTAAATTTCACAGCCTACAGAGAATTATGTACAGCAACCATAGATCTAATCCCACACAGACAAAATCAGTTCACATAATGGCAGTCTGAATGTATTTATTAAAATTAGCTTTACATTAATATTGGTCATGTCACCACAAACTCTCCTTTCTCCCTTATTTCCTGGACATCGTTTTTAAAATTTAAATTTATTATAATTTATTCAGATTACATCCTAAATTTCCTGGGCAGCCTTAAAAGTGATTTAAAATAATATTGGAATTGGAGGCAAGAAGGAAGGCCATGTGTATTCTTATTGGTCAATCATCTTTCATTTAATGGAATTTTCTCAGAGAACACAGCTAAGAGAAACACTGAAACAGAATGCTAGAAGAAATCCAATTAATTCCACCTCTATTCCAGGAATAGTAGCAATACCTCTAAATTTGTGGTCTCTTTAGAGTTTGAATATAGCTTTTAAATATACCATTCTCTGAGAAAATTCTTCTCTCGACAACACTTTCTTCAGAGCTGATTTCATGGCTTCATTTCTCAAGCTGTAGATGACTGGATTAAGTGTTGGAGGTATTACAGTATAGAATATGGAGAATGTGAGGTCCATAGCTGACAAGGAATCTGAAGGAGGTCTTAGAAACTCAAAGCCTGCTGCTGAGAGAAAGAAGGTGACTACAAACAAGTGTGGTAGGCAGGTGGAGAACACCTTAGTCCGGCTATCAGCTGATGGAATTCTCATCACAGTTAAAAAGATCTGAACATAGGAAAACACTATGGCAATCAAACAGACAAAGGCTGTGGACGTTGTGAATGCAGCCACTGCAATCTCGTTAATGAACTCATAAGAGCAGGCTAGCTTCAGCATTTGGGGAATGTCACAGAAGAACTGGTGGATAATTCTTTGCCCACAAAGAGGAATTGAGAAGTTAACACCTGTGTGCATGAGCCCAGATAGACCTCCTGCCGTCCACACAGCTATCACAGCACGCCTGCAGGCTCGGGGATCCATGATTATTTCATACTGTAGTGGCTGACAGATGGCAACATACCGGTCATAAGACATCACTGTGAGAATAGCTACTTCTGATGAAGCCAGAGCTATGAAGAAGAAAACCTGAAGCATACACTGACCAAGAGAAATGAAACCATTGTTCATGAGTGAGTTTGCAATGGACTGGGGGACTGTAACAGAGATGAAACAGAGGTCCAAGAGAGAGAGGTGCTTCAAGAAGTAGTACATGGGAGCGTGCAGGCGATGGTCCAAGGTGATGATGGTGATAATGAGCAGATTGCCCATGATGGCCAGCAGGTATGTCATCAAAAAGAGTGCTGCGTGTAAAATCTGAATCTTGCGCTCATCAGAGAACCCCATTAGGAGGAAGCCAGCCTTGAAGCTCACATTCATTATGGTTACTCCTGAGACTCAAAGTTTAGCTTTATTTAGGAAAAGATGGAATAAAACTACCAATAACAAGAATAACACATCATCCTGGAATTAGCTATGATTAAATTCTGATGAATAATTAGCAATATCTAGAACTAGAAACCTTACATGTGAGCAACAAGTCATAAGAACTTTCTGGAATAGGGCTTGATTTGTTAAAGTTAGAAAACCTGAATGAAGTGACCAATGAAATGGTTTTACCTCAATGAAGCTAGTGGGGATGAGGTAAATAGAGTAGTGTCATATATTTTATACATGTACGTTAGCATCAAAATAATATACTGCAACCTCCTCTGATAACTATAGAAAATTCAGCTACTGGCACAACCTGTAAATGACTAGAAGCCACACAGAATAAATGTTAAGAAGGATGCTAGGCGCTCCTGTGAGAGCACGCAGGCAGCTGTGTGTTAAATTCCTCACTTTTCTCTCTGCACAGGAATGATATCCTCTTTACCTTTGCTCCCTTCCAAGTCAGTGCCTACGCCTTTGCTCATCTGTTTTCCATTTCAGCAATTGCTTTGTAACAGTGCAATGTTCAACTCTCCCCCCTTAAATACAGATGAAGTTACACCTCACCCATTTTAGAGAATGAACACGCCCATGTTCTGTACTCAGAATTTCCTATAATCTTATTCTTGCGGCTTTGCTCCTGTTTCAGATCCTCACATTCAGACTCATGGTCAGCTGCCTCCAGCTGGGTCAGCTCCATTTCGCTCTGTCACACCTTCCTTTCATCTTCATATTCAAACAGCATTAAAATTTTTACCTGCTAATTGTTTCTTTAGTTATTACCGCTTGCTACTTGATAGATGAGTCTTTTATCTTTGGCAGTTTCATCCTTCAACTCTATGCTGTTCCAGCCATGCTTCCATGTTGTGCTGGGATGAGCTGTAAAGCAAATCACCATGACTTTCCTTAACTTCACACTTACTCTCCAATGTCTTTATTACAAGTGATGTGCAAACACCTTACCTTCCCCGACACGTTTCCTGACAGACCTTCCAGTTCTCTGTAACTATCCAGCCCTCTCAGCCTCTGTCTAATAATGATGATTTCTTAGATTACTCCCAAGGAACCAATCATATTTTAAGGCTGTGCTGTTCTGATTTTTCTTAAATCACATTTTGATATTTTCTCAAACTCTTCTTCTAAGACTGTGTACTTTCCTTGGAAAATATTTGGTATTTTTAAGATAGTCACATTGTTTCCCTGGTTTAAAATTCTCCTGAACTTAACAGGCAGCCCAAGAAGTGCTTATTCATGGTAGCCCAGATCACACACACTTGGGTGACCACAATTCATGAAACTTGCAGATTCATTCTCTGCATGTGTTTTCCAGGCCATTTAAACTATTCTTCAAGGAAGGAAATTTTAAGTCTTCTTAGAAGTCATACATATGATAAGTGACATGAATGCTGGTGCATGCTGCTTAAACCTTAGATGAATTCTATAAAATTTGGAGATGTTTCACTCACCAGTATTGATCTTCGTCAGTAGGAACAAATTTCATTTGCTTCTTGAGACAGAATACCTTTGTTATTGAATCTAGCTGTCGGATTTTCATGTAACGAATGGAGTAAGATGCTTAAGTACAAAAGTGAATGCGAAGCAAGGGATGTTTTAACTTCTCATTAAACTCATGGTAGCTGAAGCTGCCCAGGCACCAGGGGACATGCTGCTCCTCCAGGCTGGTAAACACTGAAAGTTCAAAGTATGGAATTTTGAAGACTCTCCCTCAGGGACTCACCCCAGTGGAGAGTCCCTAATTATTTTCTTGATTTAACAGAATGTTATAGTGTAAGTATTACAGATAAGAGAAATGAATAGCTTTTTAAACCTGTCTTCTGAAGTTTGTTTACAAATTTCTGTATGAAAAGTACTTTCCCCTTTATTTTTATTTCAATTTAACTTGTCATTGCTAAACTCATGCAGGTTTATATAGTCTTCATGTAAAAAGACATATTTAGTCACTGCATATATGAATTCTTAGAATTCTTATCATTAAACTATTTGAGTAGTAAGTGGGCTCCAAGCTTCCTACAAAAACCATATCTTTTCTGAAATTACTCTAAAAGTAATTGATTTCAAGCTTCCATTTTAACAATTAAAAGGGTTTTCATGCAAAACATCTCTCATAGACTCATGTGTCTGAATACTTGGTGGCATTGTTCAGAAGGTTGTTGGAATCTTAAGGAGACTGGGGTATTTTTTTAGGGGAAAGTTCTTTATTTGGAATAGGGGTTGATATTTTCCTTTATTTTTCCCTTTTTAATATTTATTTATTATTATTTATTCACATTGCATGACAATTGTTATCCCCTCATTCTTATCTTCCAGTTTCTACCCTCCCTTCCTCTTCTGCCCTATTCCCTTCCCTTAGACCTCTGATAGGGGGTCCTTCTGTCCCACTGTCTGGCCACAGCCTATCAGATCTCATCGGGATAGCCTGTATCCACTTCTTCTGTGTGCAAGGCCATCTTGCCAAGGCGGGCAGTAGCCAAATTGTGGGCATCAGCATGCATGTCAGAGGCTCGGTACCAGTCACAACTCCCCCACTCCTGTGTGAAGAATTAGCTGTCCATCAGCTATATCTGAACAGGGAGTCTAGGTTCTCTGCATGCATTGCCCTTGGTTGGTGCATCAGTTTGTGCAGGAACCACTTTGTCCAGATCCATAGGCCTTGATGGTCTTCCGGTGGAGCTCCTCATACCTCCCAGACCTCCTATCCTCCCACTCTTCCCTACAACTCTCACTGGTCTGCCTAGTGTCCAACTACAAGTCCCAGTATCTGACCCAATCCTCCACTGGGTGGAGTCTCTCAAAGGACATCTAATTTGGACTAATATCCATTAATAAGTGAGTATATACCATGCATGTCTTTCTGTGTCTGGGTTATCTCAGTCAGGATGATCATTTCTAGTTCCATTAATTTGCCTGTAAATTCCAAGATTTTCTTTTTAATAGCTGACTGGTATTCCATTGTGTAAATGCACCACAGTTTCTTTATTCATTCTTTGAGAGACATCTATGTTGTTTCCAGCTTCTGGCTATTATGAATAAAGCTGCTATGAACATAGTTGAGCAAATGTTCTTGTGTGGTGGAGCATTTTTTCAGATATATGCCCAGGAGTGGTATGTCTTGAGGTAGGCCTGTTTCTACTTTTCTGAGAAAGCACTCGATTGATTTTCAAAGTGGTTGTACAAGTTTGCACTCCCACTGGCAGTGGAAGAGTGCTCTCCTTTCTTCACATCCTCTCCAGCATGTACTGTCACTTGAGTTTTTGATCTTGGCCATTCTGATAGGTGTAAGATGGAATCTCAGAGTTGTTTTGATTTGCATTTCCCTGATGACTAAGGACGTTGAGCATTTCTTTAAGCACATTTCAGCCATTCAATATCCCTCTATTGAGAATTCTTTGTTTAGCTCTGTACTCCATATTTAAAAATTGGTTTGTTTGGTTTCTTCGTGTTTAATTACTTGAGTTCTTTATATATTTTGGATATTAGCCCTTTATCAGATGTAGGGTTGGTGAAGATCTTTTCCCAGTCTGTAGGCTGTTGCCTTGTCCTGCTGATAGCATCCTTTGCCTGAAGGAGCTTCTCAGTTTCATGAGGTTCCATTTGTTAATTGTTAATCTTAGAGCCTGAGCTGTTGGTGTTCTGTTAAGGAAATTGTCAAAGTGTCACTATTTGTGGATGATATCATAGTATACATAACTGACACCAAAAACTCTACCAAGGAACTCCTACAGCTGATAAACACCTTCATCAAAGTGTCTGGATACAAAATCAACTCAAAAAAGTCAATATCCCTCCTTTATATAAATGCCAAATGGGCTGAGAAAGAAATTAGAGAAACTACATTCTTAACAATAGCCACAAAAACATAAACTGTGTTGGTGTAACTCTAATAAAGCAAATGAAAGACCTATGAAAAAATTCAGATCTCTGAAGAAGGAAATTGAAGAAGATATGCTTGTGGATTGAGAGAATCAACATAGTAAAAATGGCCATCTTTTCAAAAGCAATCTACAGATTCAATGCAATCTCTATCAAAATACCTACACAATTTTTTGCAGCCTTTGAAAGATCAGTTCTCAATTTCATGTGGAAAACCAAAAAACCCAGGATAGCTAAAACAATCCTGTAAAATAAAAGACCTTCTGGAAGAATCTCTGTCCCTGATTTCTAGCTGTACCATAGAGCAATAGTAATATAAACGGCATGGTACTGGCATGCAAATAGGCTGGCTAATCAATGGAATTGAACTGAAGACCCAGAAATAAATCCACATACCTATGGACATTTGATTTTTCACAAAGAAGCCAAAACCATACACGAGAAAAAAGATAGCATCTTCAACAAATGGTGCTGATCTAACCGGAAGTCTACATGTAGAAAATTCAAATCGATCCATATTTATCATTCTGCACAAAACCCAAGTCCAAGTGGATTAAAGACCTCAGCATAAAACCAGACACACTAAATCTGTTAGAAGAAAGAGTGGGAAGAGCCTTGGACTCGTTGGCACAGGGGTTGAGGTTTTCTGACCTAGACTCCACTTCTTGTTTCCTTCCTGCCCATTGATGCAACATGGCCAGCACTCCCATGCTCCAGACACCATGTCTTCCCTGTGATGAAAGCACCTTCCAAACTTTAAGCCAACGTAAATTCTTGCTACCATGCGTTTTTATCACAACTATGAAATTCTAATAAAGACATGTGGTTCTCTAGGCAAAAGGTGAACTATGGTGATTAGGTAATCAAAAACACTTTTAGCTAAAGTTCAACGCACTCAAGCATGGATATATATGTTCAATACATCCCCAGCGATTGTTTTCCAGGACCAGAAGATATGCATGTTAGCAAGTTTATCTTTTACTTATTTGTGTATTGTTTAGCTACACTTACCAATATTTTATTTATTTATTTTTTATTTTTTGGTTTTTGGAGACAGGGTTTCTCTGTGTAGCCTTGGCTGTCCTGGACTCACTCTGTAGACCAGGATGGCCTTGAACTCACAGCCATCCGCCTGCCTCTGCCTCCCGAGTGCTGAGATTAAAGGCGTGCGCCACCACTTCCCGGCTTTACCAATATTTTATAGTTTCCATCAACAAATTCTTTCTCTTCTTTTACATTTTTTTCCAGTCCTTTATGTTGTTTTTATATTTTACTTTATTCTTGAGAATTTCACACATGTGGTCAGTGAATACTAAGTCCAGCATGTTGATAAGATGATAATAAATACTTTTACTCTGCAAAACTTTTATTTGTTTGTAACACCATTGGAAAGTGTCCATTTATTTCCAATAAATATGACAATTTGTTCTGCTATTTGAATGAAAAAAGAAAAAGAAAAGGGCATGACTGCTCCTAGGTATGATGGAAGATATGGGAGAGCAAAGCCTGAGGCAAGGACATCTGGGAGAGTCCAGAGTGGACCTGACCCTGAGCCATGTAAGGAGAGGGGGAGGGGAAAGGAGAGCGGAGAGAGGTGGTAGATGCCATAGTCAAGACGCCAAAGAGAGAGTAGATGAAAAGATCAGGTAAACAAAATGGTTGGATTATACAGGAAAGGAGAGCTGTGGGAGAGGCAGCCCAGCCCCTGGGCTGGAAAAGTTTAAGATAGAGGATAACATATGCCAGCCAGGAGGGGCCCTCAGAAATGTAGGGACTAAGGGATACAGGGAGAGCCTAGCAATCAGTGTCTGCCTTTTTATGTTAAATGGGGACTTTACTGCTTGTCCTTAGTTTGAAACCCAAAATTATGAATAGTTTTACTTTATTAACAGGGTTAATCTTTTCTTTCTATCTGATGGTCATTGTCTATTTGTAAACTTTACCAATATGTTTAATGAATTTACTAATAGTTTAAGTTAATTTCAAAGATAATAAAGCTTTTCATTATTTTTACCCTTAAACAATTTTAATTTACCTGCTTGATATTACATATTCTTCAATTCTTCAGCTCTAAACCTTGTGTTTAGACACATTAAATTATTTCTAGTGTGGGGATCTGACATCCAGGCCTAACCTGATGGCTTTGTATTACTGCCTGTTCCATCCAAGATCAACTCAGGTTCACAGTAATAATTGTCTAGCTTCTTTGTCTTTTAAGTTTTAGCAATTTGGATAAACTAATCCATACAAAAATCTATAATGGCCTATGATGGTACTTTGAAAGGATCAGTAAAATTGCCAGTCTCTCTATGAACTACATCTAAATTAAATTAATTAAAATTATTTTTTTTACTTTGATACTAGAAGAGCTTATTTCAAAATTGGGGTTTTTTTTTTGTTTTATTTTTTGAGACAGGGTTTCTCTGTGTAGCCTTGGCTGTCCTGAACTCACTTTGTAGCTTTGTAGACCAGGGTGGCCTCAAACTCACAACAATCCACCTGCATCTGCCTCCTGAGTGCTGGGATTAAAGGTGTGCACCACTATGCCCAGCCAAAATGTTATTTTTAAGGCTAAACATAACAGGGATGGAAGGTAAAGTCTTAGTTATATAAAAGCTACTAAACCATTGTAAACTGTTAAGGATAATTAAGAAATGCAAGTTAGTAGTCAATCACCTTATATATTATCAAATTCTTTAATGTGTTCTGAACTATACTTGTAACCATACTAAGCACTAATGTAATTAATTACAGGAATAAGCCTTATTTATCCCCCTGTATATGCTTCCAAAGGTAATCCCAAATCAAGTAATTATATCAGGTATACTTGATAGATGGTCCTCAAACTCTTCAGAGATCTGCAGAATATGACATTTAAAATGTTCAGTAAAAACTGCTTTTCATGATAGAGAGACATGCCAGGTCCTGGCAGCACAGCCCTGATCTCCTCCAAAGAAGATGGGCACAGAAGAATCTCCACCTGGATCTTACTTTAAAAGTGGCAAAGGTGGCCATTCGATGAAAAACTGCCCTTCACGGTGACTGCTGCCAAAACACTTCCAAACTGTACCAGGACACTGGGAAGCTAATTGCCCTACTTTGCCTAGACAAGGCAGATCAGTGCCTCCAAGCTCCTACACCACGGGGAAGTTCTGTCAGGTCTGCTGGGCCTGGCAGCTGAAGACTGACACTTCTCCGAGAACTCTGCCCCAAATGACCACAGAGGAACCTAGGGTGACTTCCAGATAGTATGTTAAGTCTCTTTCATCTTTTAAATTAACATTTTAATTGATTCTTTTGTCAATTTAACATCATATACCCTGATACCATTAATTCCTTCCATATTCATCCTCTACCACTGTAACTTCCCTCCCAAGGTGGGGGGGGGGGTGGAGAATCCAAACCAATAAAAAAGAAAACCATCTTGCTGTGGAAGTGGCAGTGCGTCATGGTGCGTCACACAGATACCCTTTTGCCCAAACAGCTTTACATGCAAATGTTCATTGCAATGAGTCACTGGTTTGGTTCTAGCCTCTGGCTTCTGCTACACCATCAATACCGGCCCATCATCAAGACTTCTCTCAGCTGTACCACTTTTCTCTGAGTCATATAAATACTACAGCTTTGGTTCTGCAGGACCAGTCCCTTCACACACTCCAGCAGCTCATTAATGTTTTAGATGTTGGGAGGGGTTAGCTCAAATACCTGCATCTGGGCCTGGGTGGTAGTTAAGGTGGTGAGCCGGCCAGTTCTCCCACACCCAGCTCTTCCACAGTGCTCAGGTGAAGGGTGGGTGTTACAATAAATTGTATCAGTCAGCCTAGAAAGCCAATAACTGACACAGAGTCTGAAATGTACTTTATAGCTGCAAGAACTACCCCTGGAAGAATCTAAACTGGTTCTAATCTACATGTAAACTAAAATAAACTACTCTAAACCTCATAACATACATATATCCCAAGTACTTGCCAGTCTGGTCCTCGCCATCAAGCCATCAAGTGTCAACCTTTTTCTCTCTCCTTTTCAACTGTCAATTCTTGGCTCCGCCCCCTCTCCAGGAAGTCCTGCCTTCCACTTTCTGTCCATCCGCCCAGCTGATTGGCTAAACAGCGCTTTATTGACAGCTGTTACATCCACTCACGACATTCCTCCACAGGTGGGGCCAGTTCTGTCTAGTGCCACAGCTACGGTAGGATCAGATCTCCCGTGCTGCCCACGATGAGAGGTGTGCACAGCTCTCCTAACTGCCACAGCAGGTGAGGAGCAAGGCCAGCTCAGGCTGACCTTAGATGTCAACTTGGCTTTAGGCAGCACACCAGACGATGGATGACTTCAAAGTCTTTGCTGGTAACATGGTCCACGAGCATGGACGCAGATTTCTGTTGCAGTAGGGCCATAGACTCAGTCACAGCCCGTGGTGGCAGCATGGGCACAGACATCACCATGACCTCAGGTAGCAGCGCAGGCCTCTTACACCAGGCTGTTCCTCACCACCTTCACATCTATCGTTCTGCCTCTTTTCACGGTGTACAAAGCGCTCTGCTTCTTTCTCCCATCTCTCCACCACATACTTGCTATTAAAGTGGCACCCAGCCCAGGGCAAGTCCTGACCATCTTCTGGCTGCCTGCGCTCTGTCATTTTTAATAGATCCAGGAGCCTCCTGCTCCATATTTTTTGTTTATTCAGGCAAAGTTCATCCTTTTCACATCTTTGATGGTGCTGATGACTAGGCTAAAGATATCTTTGTCAGTTTCACAGTATCAACCAAGGATTGAGCTGCCATCGCAGTTCTTTTCCTGTGTAAAAATCAGGCCACAGGCCTCATGCTCCTAGAGCGACTAGGTCCATATGCAGTTTATCTTGTTACCAGACTCAGAAGAGAGATTAAAAACCATAAACAGATTTCAATGTAACTTTTTACTATTCCTTTATTTAAAGAAACTCATTGACTTCATTTATTAATCAGCCACCTGTGTCTCATGGTGAATAACTGGATAGAAAAAAACGATGTAAAGTTTATTTTAGGTCTGAGGATACAAAAATCTTAACTTGTTAGTATCTAAAACACCTAAGAAGGTGTTTTAGGGTGTATAAATGCAAGTTTTAAGTTCAGAGAATATGAAAGTTTAAGTGGTAATAAGAAAGTGATTTAAGATGTATAAAGACAATGAACAAATGCTTCAGATTTTTTTGCCTTACTATGCTACTGTTATCAAGTTTTAACATTGACCAAAGGAGTTTTGATAAGCTATTAATCTAGCTCCGGTAAAGCACTACTACTATTATCATAGTCATAAACTCATGATTTTAAATTTCACTTGGTTGTCTTATAGACTTAAAAGTGCTTCTCACTGTATAAAATTGTCTGTCTAATCTATATACATCCAGTCTTCTGGATGGAGGGAAGAAGCCCCCTCTTTTACAGTCTGTAGTCATAATGAAGATCAAGACCAAGCAAGCTTTCACCCTTTTGCTCCGTGGGAGGCTTCTGTCTTCCCTGAGTTCACCTTTAAGACTGTTCATGCTTTTAACCACAAATTATTTCCCAAGTTTCTACTATGAAACAAAGGTATGACTCTACTGTCTTTTCTACAATGTGAATTTCAGTATAGATTACAAACAATGGCAATGCTAACATGTATAAAACTTTTGTGAGTCTACTGCCTTTTTACAGTGTGATTTCAGTTCATATTGCAAACAATGGTGATGCTAATGTGTCTAAAACTTATGTTTTTGTAAACTTAATAAATTCTCCTAAACTTCAGGGAATAAGCTTAAATCCACCTCATAGGTCAAATGGACTCCAGATTAAGTTCTTCTGTACATCAACAGTCTGTTTCCCCACCTGCCTATTCCTAAGGGTGGGATCTCTTTCCCTTTACCCAGCCTTGGGACCCTCCTCCCTCAACTACCAGGACTATGAGCCTAAATATTTCAGATGTACACCTAAGAAAAAATTCCTCCTAAATGCCCTATGTTTATCTTAATAAATATCTTAATAAAATCTGTTCTAGCATCCTGAAGGTCCAAATGTTTCCCCAAAATCTGCATCTCAGACTACTTCAAAGCCTAGTTCCAGAAGGTCCAGCCTCACAGATTATTTTGACTAGGCCTGCACTTTCCTAGACCCAGATCATCCCATGGAGCCTAGACAGTGAGAGAAGTATCCAGATATCCCAGGACTTGCCCAGCATTACAGCTTTCTTGAGTCCCCAAAGATGTCATCACCTTCATACAGCAGAAAGCAGTCTAAAGAACACAGTACCCCCATTCCTGCCTCACCATCACCCTTTTCTCTTTCCTCACCTTTTACTGGAAAAGGAACTTCTATTCTCCTGAGTTAATTGTTGTCTTGGAGGCTTACTGCCTCTGTCTGCTAACTTAGGCCTACCCCTGGAAGCTTCTACCCTGCATGCAAGCTACCTAGGCCTAGAACATTGTCAACATCTGAGACTTGCTGCTTAATAAGCCCACTCTTTCTAGTTCTTTCTCAGCTCACACCTGGCTGGTTCAACTCAGCTGTTCTTGCTCAAACTCCTTTCCCAGGTAACTTATTCAACCTGGCTTTTTCCCTGGCCTCTAAATTGCTCTGCTTGGCCTAAGATTAATTCCAGGAATCTATTCTAATCTGTCTCCTTGTCTTTCTCTGGCCTGTTTCATCTTCACCTGAGTTCTCTTTCTCTGAAATCTGTTTCTCTTAAACTCTTCTATCTGTTTCTCTTAAACTCTTCTCTCTCTCTCTCTCTCTCTCTCTCTCTCTCTCTCTCTCTCTCTCTCTCTCATTTCTCCCCCTCCCTCTTTCTCCATCTCTCTGCATTGCCCCTATTAATGAAAGTTGGGAATATCCTATTCTGTCAAATTCTTTGATTTGTCACTTCCCACAGTCCAGCTTTGGGAAGAGAGAAGAGAAAGTCTTGGTGGTTCCGAGGCATGGAGAATTAAATGGGGTGATGGGGGGGCAACTGGTTAAGGGAAACCAACTGTTGGTGAACAATTAGTCAAAGGGACCAGTTATTGAGAAGAGATTGAGAAATGGGGCCCAGGCATAAATTGCAGTGCAAAAATGAAAGATATTTTAGCTCAGAACTTTATTTTTCTTTTGTTCCTCTTTTGGGCCAACTCTAGTACTTTATTTAAAATGAAGTTAATTTTTTTCATTACAGATTATATCATGTTTTTTTCATCTTTTCCAATCAATAGAACATTTAAAAATTCAACAGAGCAAGAAAACAATCTAACAAAGAAATACAAACAGTTCTGTATAATCAGCAATAAAGCATATAGCAAGAATAAATCAATATGCAAGCAATGGTCAGCATGACCTTATTATTATTTCTTAAACAATACTCCAGAAAGTTTAATCATAAATTTTCCAGGGCTAAAACTATTGAGTTTACATGATTGTCATAGCAACATAGCTTGAAACTAAATGTCCTTAACACAGAAAAATCTTGACCTATTTCCAGTCTCAAACCAACAGGTATGCTATTCATCTTTACTGAAGCCTAAGCTAACTGCCAAGGGATTCTTTGTTGCAAAGTATCTGTAAAGCATGACGTTCCAAGCACACATTCTATTTCTTTCAAAGCAGATTTTAAAGAAACAAGTTCCACTTTTCTACAGCTAACAATATCTAACCAGGTACTTTTATGTCAAATTCCTAATTTTCTTTTCAAGCAGTTCCTGCCTAGCTGCTCACAATAGTCAGAACCAAAACTCTCTCATTGTCTCAAGCCTTTGGCCAGATGCCTTCTTTCAACATTCTCTGTGGAAAAAAGTTTTCCAGTGCAAATTTCATTACGGCTCATAGTCAAAGTGAGAAATAGAAAGGCAATTTTAGGAGAAAAAGCAGATTTCAAAATGGTTTTTAGACAAAATTATTGCATACATAGAGATGAACCATAAATAATATTTGAGGACAGCATTGAACAACTGGAGATCTTTGGAACTTAGTCAAGCAAAGCCTCTATGACTTGTCCTCATGTCTGCGACAGTCACTTTTTCTGCCAGCCAATTAAACATCCCTTTCAAACATGGGTGCTTCCTTCTACAAACTAATTTTACTTTCACTGTTTGGGATTAAAGGCGTGTGCCACCACGCCTGGGCCGAAGCTTTTATTTACCTGATATCTGCTCTATAGCAGGCTGCCCTTGAGCTCTATCTCCTTAATTAAAGGCATGTTTTTATTCCAGCTGGATTAGACAGATCTTTTACCAGAACAACCATGTTCTGAATTAAAACTCCTCTACATTTTATAGCAAGCGAAGGGGAGGAGGAATGCCGTAAATCAGGCTCTCCATCAGCCTACCTTTCAGTGACTCAGCACCAGCAGCTTACATCATTACCTGCTGCTGCCAGATGTAGCTGGCACATTTTCACTGTCATTATGAGCTGCATATTTTCCTATGCAACACACACACACACACACACACACACACATCCTTTAAAAGGTCCCTCCTGACATCATGGCTCTCATTCTTTTTGTCTCCCCCCTGTTTGTGTGTCTGTCTCTATTTCCTATCTCACGCGCCCACTCCAAGACACCTGCCCCCTCTCCCAATACACCTCTTGCATTAGGTCCATGTCATGGTACCTTGGCACAGACTTTCCAGTGTATTTTTCACTGCTGGATCTTAACACTCCGGGCTTGGGAAATTACTTGAACAACATCTCACAACATTAAACATTTCTTTGGTGATTTTGTTTAGAAATTTATACTATTGTCATCAAATAAATGTGTGTGTGTGTGTGTATATATATATATATATATATATATATATATATACACACATATATATGCTAGTTCCAATACAAAATAAATATTTTAATATTTAATACTTGAGTTTTACCTAGAATTTAAGAAAAACTAAGAAACCCAAGATGTAATATTTTAACAGCACATGGCCTGAGAATTACATTGCTTGATGAAAGAATATTAATACTATGCACACATTTGTTATTATGAGTTAGCATATATATTATGTTGTATTGCTGTGATTCCCACATAATAACAGAGAAATTGTGAGAAATACTGTGACAAAAAAGCTTTGTTTTACTTGGGATCCCTTTTCATATTATATTTAGCTGAGGAAATGGACTCTCCTCTCTTGTAACAGTAGGAGTGGTCCAGCTTCATGTGCCTCACCACTTGGAACCACATTAAAATGAGAAGCTACCCCATCTTCAGTTTCAGGAAATCCAGTGTTTCATTGCTTGCTTTAGAAAGAGGGAGAAGTATTGCAGTGGCCAGTGTAGATCAGTCATGCAAGTTTTGCTTACTGAATACGTATGTCCACAGCACAGTGCTGAGAAGCAGAAGGCTGTGCATGTGGCCTGTGGGCTGCAGAAGGACAGAGTAAAGAAAACACTCAAATAGGACTTATTTTCATCTGAATAAAGATTGATAACATGTTTGAGTTAATCAGCATTGCTGAAAGAAGCAACTGTAAGATATTATTAAATATTTTGTGTGAGAAACAAATATAATTTACATATGAGGAGAAGTCTCATGACTTGTGGCATCTCAGTTTGCTGGAGTAGTTTAAGTTATGAATGAAATTTTATAAAGATATTAGATGCCATCTTAATGGCTTAAATTCCAAATTTCCATAATTTTGGCAATGTATACCATTAATATTGTTAATCACACACTCATTTAATTTAGATATCAGAATCCACACCCTAGTACATTTGTTTCAGAAAATTAAGAAAAAACAGTAAAACAAAGACACAGTTTCCCTGTGTAGCTTTGGCTGTCCTGGACTCACTTTGTAGACCAGGCTGGCTTTGAACTCACAGCGATCCACCTGCCTTTGCCTTCAGAGTGCTGGGATTAATGGGGTGCACTACCACACCTGGCCCTGCCAACTTCTTGAAATAGGAGTAAAAATTATGTTGAATTATAAACACAATTCCTTCAACAAGTATAAGTTGGTGACAAAGTGACAAAATTTTCCTCCCACACACAACTTATAGTTATTGAAGGAATTTTGTTTATAATTCAGTTGGAATTTTATTCCTATTTAAGGCAATAATGCTGATATTTGATGAACCCAGTTCTCCTTTACAGTTTTACCTAATATGTTTTTGTTAATCAGTCTATATCAACAGTTATAAAATAGTATGATACAACTAATATATTAGCCAAAGTTTTAATTTAATAATATTACTCTCACAGCCATATGCTAAAATAGGATGAGCTTGCCTTAAACGAAACTTCTTTTTCAAGTATATAAATTTCAGGTGATTTAACTTTCTTCAGTTAGAACATTTTCTGCCTTAGCTATTCTGATCAGTGTTCCCTATGCAAATCAGCTCACTTTTCATCTTTTCTTCCAGATTAGGTTGTTTCAGCCATAGCATATTTATGTAGTAACAATTCAAAATGTGTTATTCATTAATGTAACATAGAATAAAATTTGTTGCAAAATAATTTATATTTAAAATTATGATCTCCTAATTTTTTTACAATTCTATATTATGTGCTTCAACTTCAGTATCTCTTTTATTTTCTTGTTCCTAGTGTCTTAAAAAAGCTTTTAGAGTGACACATATCAAAAATGAATGTTGAGAGTTGCCTAAATAGTGGCAATACATGTTGGTTAAACTTAATTAGGATTGTAGTTGCATATTTTTCTAAATGATTGTATTAATTCTAACTTGTTTGAAGTTAATTAACATTCAAGCTTTATGCTAAAGTTTTTTCTAAACTTTCTAATTATCTTCAAGTATTTCATCATTTTCTTTCTGAAAATTGATTGATTAGCATCTGAGGTAAGAATAATTGACTTGTAAAATTCAGTATTGTAAAGTAGAAACAATTTTGTCCATTTATTAATGGTTTTATTTTTCCAGTTGAACCACAATTCAAAAATATTAAATAGAAAATTCCATAAATACAATTTAATTCATTTAAAATTGGCCACCCCTTTGTGTAGTTTGATGAAATTTTACACCATTACATTCTTCACTGTCTGGAGAGAATTTTGTCCATAATATCCACACTGCATGTCCACAGTCCTCAGTCATTTAGCTGGTTATCAGATCAAATACCGTATCTAACAGCTTGTGTTTAAGTAATTCTTATTTACTGATGGCCCCAAAGTGCAAGAGTAGTGTTTGTCATATTTCTGATGCCAGAGAAAATCTGGTAAGAGATTCCTCTAAGTGGAAAAAAATGAATGTCTTCTACTTAATAAGAGGGCATTCACATTGATGACATTGCTAAGACATTTCTATAAGGATGAACTTTTTGCCCGTGAGATTTGTAAGGAGGAAGGGTCATATTTTTTGTTGCTATAACTCAGAATCACAAATGTTATGGCCATGTGGTGTTGTATGAACCCTGCAGTCACAGTGTTCAGTGCTGCCCGCAGCTCAAGCATTCCCTAAGGTCACAGTGAGAGATCTGAAGCAGGTGTTTAGGTACCTAAGTGCAGTATAGGTCCAGTTACTTTTGTGAACTCTGTGGCATTTGTTAGGTGGTTCCCTCATCAATTCCAAGTCAAGAATTTTCTTTGAGAGGCAAATATGTTTATTCTTCTTTGGCCTTTCTTTATCTATTACCTTGTCTTGACCCAAAACTCCTTCGTCAGTGCTCTCCTCAGGGCAGCCTTCACATCCTTGTTCCTCAAAGTATAAATGAATGGGTTGAGGGTAGGTGTGACAATGCCATAGAACAGAGCCATGATCTTGCCTCTATCATGAGAATAGCTTGAGGGAGGCTGAACATACATACTGATGGCTGTAAAGTAGAAGAGGAAGACCACCAGCAGATGTGAAGCACACGTGTTAAAGGCCTTCCAGCGGCTTTCAGCAGATCGGAGTTTCATCACTGCTTGAGCAATGAACACATAGGTGCCCAGGATGAGGCTGAGGGGCACCAAGAGCAGCAAAGCTCCAAGAACATTGAGCTCAGCTTCATTCACAGTTGTGTCAGTACAAGCTAATTTCAAAAGGGCTGGGACTTCACAGAAGAAATGATCTATTACCCTCTGTCCACACCTTGGGGCTACCACAGTGAGAGTGGACTGAACAAGAGAGTTTGCAAAGCCGCTAATCCAGGTGCCTGTGGCCATATGAATGCACCGTCTTTGGCTCATGATGATAGGATAGTGAAGGGGCTTACAAATGGCAGCAAAGCGATCAAAGGCCATGATGGCCAGAAGGATGCATTCAGTTGAACCCAAGGCCAAGAAAATATAGAGCTGGGCCACGCAGCCACCGTAGCTGATGGTCTTTTCTGGCCCTCTCAGGTTGACCAACATCTGAGGGACAGTGCTGGTAGTATAGCAGAGATCCAGAAGTGAAAGGTTGGAGACAAAAAAGTACATGGGGCTGTCAAGCTGGGGGTCTAGGCGGGAAACCAGGATAATGGAGATATTACCAAATAAGGCAAAGATGTAGGCCACCAGAAAAATTACAAAGAGAGGTGCCTCCAGCCATGGACGGTCAGAAAATCCCAATAAGATGAAGTCATCTATTAAGCTCTGATTGTTGGTCCACATATTAACAGGTAAAACTGTAGCTACAACCTGTAAATATCCAGTTTCAGGGATGGTCATCACTGCATTAAGAGGAAGCAAGTGAGACTTAGAAGTAAGACATGCTGCGAGAAAATTCTCATTTTCTCTCTGTACAATGTTGTGTCAACATAGTTATAGTATGGAAAGATCAGCAATGTACCTATGGAATGTTGGTTCATTAATGGTTGGTTAATTCAAGTCAGCTATTCTCTGGATTTTGAAATATGCTTTAATGCAGAACTACCATCAGTTCTACATGACCTGAATATTTAGTTGTGACAACATAGTATAGATTAACACAAATTTGGAGAAGACAGAGTTTCTCCAGACCAGCTGACTAAACAACAGCAGGCAGAGTGCAGTTGATCTATGTTTTAGGCAGAGCTGAGGCACTTTGGCACATCCATCTTCTCACAATGAGAATGAGACCAGGAATTTCACAGGGACTGAAACATTTCACAAAACCTGGATGAGAAAAAGATGCCATGTCAGGACTCCCTTGGTTCTTTCCAAACTCGAGTGCCCATCCTATGATTAGAAAAAAAATATCATAGAGGAAGAAAGCAAAATGTCTGAGGTAGGGCTCAGCATTTCAGTCCTAAGATATTTGTACATTGTGAATGTGCTGTTCAAAAATGTCTATATAGATTACTTTTCATTTTAGAGAAATACCAGACTTTTAAATGTTTATGTCCTTGTATAACCCTTTTTTCAGTTTCTAATTGCCCGGGGTTATCAGCACACACAAAGGTACACATTTGCCTTCTGTGTCCTTTATTCTAAAGTATGACTCACTAGGCTACTCTGTCTACCACCTCAGCTGCCCCATTAAAATCTTGCAATTCCTTTATATTATTATTTATGAAAAGTAAACCCAATGGCCATTTTTTTCTAATTCTTGTCTTAGTATTGTTTTTGTTTGAACTGGGAAACAGCTCAATTGGTAAAAAGTCTTGCTGCCAAGCCTGATAGCCCAAGCTTTATCGCTTGAGCCTACATTATTACAAAAATAAAGCCACATGCCACATGTGGTAGTGGTGACCCACATCTGTAATCTGCTACAATAAGAGGGGAAGCAGAGACAGGGGAATCTTCCAGAAGTTCCTATGTTCATCACAGCAGCAGATGTGCTTTAAAATTGTGCCTTAAAAGAAGGTCGAAGAAATGAATCCTGAAGTTATCCTCCAGTCTCCTCTCATGTGTCTCCCTGACGTGCATACACCCACACTCACATACAAACATGTATACACACAATAAATAAATATGTGATTAAATTTATTCTGTTCAAATACTTATATTTGAGTAAATTTGCCCTGTATTTCTTTCTGGTTGTTATATAAAAGGCATTTTTCTTCTTTCTTCAATCTCAGCCATTCTATTATTAACTGTCATTGACCAGTTCATGTTTTATATTCTCTTTATTTAAAACAACCTTAGAAATACTTATATAAGTAAACATGTTCAGCAATATATTATAAATTGCAAGCCTAACTCAGTTTTTATTCAATATCAGTTAGTCAACTATGATGCATTCTTCATTTACCTGGTAGAAATTTCCAAACACACTGTGCTTGTACTATTTTGTAACTACACCCAGTAATAAATGACAGATATCTATTAGCAATTAGTAAAGATTATGTTATTGATAAGTCAATTTCAGATATATTAACTATTATTTCTGATCCCTTTTCTTTGTCATTCCCTGTTACTACAAAAATATAATGGTAATCTTAATGGCTTTAATTAGGCAGACCTATTTTCTACGTCTGTATTACCGATCTGTGGGTGGAATGAATGACAGTGAGGAATGGTAGGGAGAGACAATTTTTTCACAGTTTAACCTCAGAGCTGTTACCTATAAGTCAGGTGTGATGACACCCCCTTTTAATTCCAGCGTTTGGGAGGCAGAAGCAGACAGGGTACAAGTTTGATGCTAACATGGGCTATATTGCATAACCATGTATAAAAGAATGAAAGAAAAAGTAAAAAAAAATTACATTTAAAACAGAGTTCAGTCATAATCCCAATGCCTTCATTTTGTTTATCTTAATTATTTTGGCATACAAAATGGATCATTCCCTTTGAATTGTATTTTCCTGTATCATCAAAATTGTCAATAGGATCAATTATTACTTATCTATTCATTAAATCTGTAGCTATCAAGAAGCACCAAAGCATACACTCAGAATTCAAATTAAAGTCCCATGATCTGTAGCTTTCCAACCAGTGCCCCATTTTCATCTCGAAAGTCCACTGGTCCATTAGGAAGTCAGTCTTGCTTTCATACATAGTTGATTATTCATATCTCAGAACAATTTTTAGTCTCCTTTGATATTCAAACAATTATATAGAGAAGCAGTTTTAGACTCAGTCATATGTGAAATGATGGTTGGAAGCTTTTTGAGGATGCACTGAGTCAGGCCGCACTTGCTTGCCCTAATGCTTATGCCGCTGTGACGCCGAACTGCTGTTATCCATGCTGCAAAGCTCACCATAACTGTAAAAACATTTTAAAAGTTTCTTCTTTCTTCTTTACTGTCCCTTTAGAATTTGTAATTCTCTTAAGATGAATTCCACAATTATCACATATATATGTGATACACACACAAATATATATATATGTATGTATATATAATATATACATATTATACATATAATGTTTTCTTGACTAGAGTAATTGGGTATTCTTCAGGCATAACTGTAAGACTTTATGTACAAGAGCACATGTTCAACTATATACTGTATAGTAGCAGTTTACTGCATAATAGTTAATTTGGAATTAGTAGAAACCAGCCATTATTTTTAAAAATATTCTGATAGGTGAGATTACATTTTCATCTTGATGTCACTGTTTCTTATTATCTTTAATCGGAATTAGTTTCGTTGATATTTCATTTCATCTGATACCAGAAATACCTTTTACTTTTTCATTCCAAGCCTGAGGCATAGTTTTTAAAATTATATTTTACTCTTAACATTTTGTCATTCTACCTTTAATTATAAAATTTATGTCACTAATTATCCAATAAATACATGAATTTTACTTGGTAAGAATCAATGAATTTTGATTGTGTCACTTTATAACTTGTAAAGATTCCACCAATTAAAACAAATCAACGCTGAGCATGGTGGCACATGCCTTTAATCCCAGCACTCGGGAGGCAGAGGCAGGAGGATCACTGTGAGTTCGAGGACAGCCTGGTCTACAAAGGGAGTCCAGGACAGGCAGGGTAACACAGAGAAATCCTGTCTCAAAAAACAAAGCAAAAAATCAAAATACTTTAATATAAACTACACATTGGGAGATTGATTTACATTCAGAATTTCAGATGCACCAAGATGGGAAAGATGTTTTTTTCAAGGCTGCCAAATCAAATAGCCAAAACACTGAGAATGTGACATTTATATACTTTCTGTTTGTGTCACGGTTCTTTTTGCTATAAGTAGTTTATTGTACATACATGTAATAATATAAATGTATATGCAAAAAATAAAAAAATGTTTAATTAATTTAAAAACTCCATATTGTTTTCATGACCATTGGAAATTGAAATTCATTTATTTTGTAAATTAAAGACAAAAAGCTGTACAATATGATATATGACATAAATTAGAATGTAAGCAATAGCAATAATGTTAATAGGTTACATAGTAAAACTATAATGAAATTATTCCAGAAATTTCCATGTGCCTATGACCATCTGTGAAAAATTAAGTTGATTATTGAGAGTTCTACTTTATAGACTTTGTCATTTATTTTTTATCACTCTAATTCCATTCTTCATTTCAAACTTGTCCTACTTAATTCTACTTTTTTTCCATTTCCCACCCATGGACTGTTTCTTTAGAAATAATGTCTTTAAAAGATGCTATTTTCTTGTATTATATTCCCAAAGAAATGGAACACATAACATTTTAAGTAGAGCAGAAGATTATTGTAAGAATAGAGCTTTATTTGGCATTAAGAAAAAATTTTGTTTTTCTTTGTACTCATGACCCAGATTTTGACTCTGTAATAAAGGAAATTTTCTCTGAGGTTGTAGATTTAGCCATGGACAGGTACTTCTCAGTTAGCATTCATGTAGCTTTTGTCTCATCAGAATCTTTAAAAGGATCGGTTCAGAATGTCGCCTTTGTCCCATATGGATGAGTTCTTTGCAAAGGCTGCATTCAGAATATTGGTTTTCAGGTACTGACATTTCTATAGTATTTTTATAAACTGGAAAAGACAAGATTCTTTTACTGTGTTTCACAGTGATTATTATACCATTTTTCCAATCTTCGCATTTTCCCGTTTCTCTCTATACATACAGCTGAGATAAGCATAGGCTGTTTCCAAAAGCTTCAGACTACATAGCTGTAATTTATAATAACTGTAATTTGTAATATATAATATTGTTAGGTACAATATTAAATTATTTAATATAATGTTTACTTTTAAAATATATTTGAATACAGGATCTTAATTCACATGTTTTTCCAGAAATTTTAAGTGAAGCAGGTGCAACCACATGCTGTGGGAGAAATATTTCTCCCTGACAATGTGAGATCCATGTATATACATATACATACACACACATATATATGTATATATATAACATAGTAAAAGATATTTAATATAAATACTAAGTATGTATAATATATTATGCATAACATAATATATAATATTAAATGTTATATAATTCATAATTTCATATCATATTATATAATAGTATAACTATGATTCATAATAATTGTAATAAATTAATAACTATATGGAATATTACAGTTATCATAGGTGGATTTTTTTAGTTTTTAAATACTCAATAACTGAGAAGGTAGAATTGAAAGAAGAAAATGGAGAAGAAAGCACAAGGGGTGGGCGGGAAGGGAAGAGACAGGTGTGAAGACTGTGCTGCTGCATCCTGACCCACAGGTGATGCTTCAGCGAGTACTTGTCATATAGAAATGTAGAGAGAAAGAAAAACGCTGTAAAGTGAGGGTGGCAACTAAGGCTAACTCAGGAAGGCCAGCTGATTTGCTTGAAAGGGCTATGGGGAAGGGGAGTTCTTGCCTTTCTGATATATAAAAAGTTGTGGGGTTTAGGACAACTTACTTTATCTAAGTCAGAACTAAAGATGCCAGTGATTCCCAGAGTAAAAAGTGAGGCTATTACAATCCCAGATGTTTTAATTTTTCTGTGCTCCTCACTTTTTACACTGGCTCAGACGTATTCTAATAAGGAAATTTTGCTTAGATATTGCTGCTTTTAACTTTCAGACTTGGCTATTATATGCTCTTATTTTAAATCATCAGATTTTAAGCTATTAAAATGATTGGCCTTTTGTGCTAGTTAGATTTGTACACAAATTTTAGCACATATATATGATCATTCTCATGGCCGTATTTGATTGGTTCTTACAATAAGCTTCTAAACAGGAATTACCTTTGGATTTTCAGCTGAAGAGAAGAAACAAGAACAAAGAGGTTACACTCAACACTTGCTCAAGTTTGTACATGTAAATTCAGACACCAAGATTGAACACTGTTAGATTTTGAATCCTGGGCCAGTACATTTTTCAAAACTCTTAAAATAAAAATGTGGATGACTATAGAAAATTCACATTTCAGCTTAAAATCATTGTTTTACAGTTTTCCCGTCCTGTTCCTGGGAACCAGAGCAAAGTTAAGCCACTGGGTTGACTCACCTTCCCTCCCCGGACCCTTGTTGTTTTCCTGGTTCTGGGTCTACAGAGCTTTTGAGTAGTGATAATGGGCGGAGGGAGACTGCCCGCCGCTCAGCTGGGGCACACAGACCTGTTTGCCTGCGAATCTCTTATTTCTGACCTATGAAAAGGCCAGAATGATGTAGCCAACTCCAATTTCCGCCTGTGTTCCGGCCCCACAGATCAACAGGGAGCTTTCCCCCATTTCCTTAGTTGCATCCTGTTTTAACCCTCTGAGGTTCAGCATAATTATCACCTTAGTCGCCAGGATGTCCAGAAGAAAAGAACCAGAGGGACCAGACAGGAAGAAAACCCCAGAAACAATCACGAAAAAGAAATGAAAGCAAAACATTAACTTTAGAGTCAGCAAAAAAGAAATCAAAACAATTTGGGTAAGACCTGGTTTCAGGACTCACCAAGACAATTCCTACATTGGAACTAGAAATAGGTAAACCTCCCTTTTCCCTATAAGAATATATATTTTTTCTAAGTGAAAAGCATTTAAATTATTTTACATTATGTTAAGAGGCTAAGTAGCTATTTCTTTTTTAAATTTTTAGTATTTTATTTTATTGTTTGCATTAATTTTTTTAATCCATTCATATTACATCTCAATTGTTATCCCATTCCTTGTATCCTCCCAGTCCTCCCTCCTTCCCTCCCTCCCTCCCTCCCACTTTCACCCTATTCCCCTCCCATATGAATGTGATTGAGGGGGACCTTCTCCCCCTAAATATGATCCTAGGGTTTCAAGTCTCTTCTTGGTAGTCTGCTATCCTTCTGCTGAGTGCCACCAGGCCTCCCCATCAATGGGATGTGGTAAAATATGGGGCACCAGAGTTCATGTGAAAGTCAGTCCCCACTCTCCACTTAGCTGTGGAGAATGTCCTGTCCATTGGATAGATCTGGGTAGGGGTTTGATGCTCACTGCACATATTGTCCTTAGTTGGTGCCATAGTTTGAGCAGAACCCCTGGGACCAGATCTGCCAATCATAGCGTTCTTCTTGTAGGTTTCTAGGACCCTCTGGATCTTTCTAGTTCCCCATTCTTTCATACTTCTTTCACCTAGAGTCCCAGTAGTATGTCCTCCCCTCTGTCCCACTTTCCTGGTAGGTGAAGACTTTCATGGGACATGCCCTTGGGCTAGTGTCCAGTTATAAGTGAGTTTATACCATCTGAGTCTTTCTGCTTCTGGGTTAACTCGCTCATTGTGATCATTTCAAGTTCAATCCATTTGTCCACAAATTTCGGGAATTCTTGTTTTTAATAGGTGAGTAATATTCCATAGTGTAAATGTACCACAGTTTCTTTATCCATTCTTCTACTGAGGGACACTTAGGCTATTTCCATGTTCTGGCTATTATGAATAAGGCCGCTATGAACATGGTTGAGCATATGTCCTTGTTACAAAGCTATTTCTTTTAGAAGAGATTTCCTGATCTCTAGGAGGATTTTTAAATTATGTATATATATATATTTATATTATTACACATAAATAAAATAAACTACATAGAGCAAGAAGAACCATGAAATAATCAGGAATTACATAACTGTTACATCCATAGTGTTTTGGCTATTTGTATTTGACAACCTTGAAGAAAACATTTTTTCCTATCTTGGTGAGTCTAAAAAATTCTGAATGTAAATCAATATCTATCATATTTCATCTATATCAACTTAAAATATGTATCTAGACCTAAAAATATCTTAACTCCTAAATAAGTAAGCTTAATTATAAGACTAAACTATCTGGTCTTCAACCCCATCAGAGACTTGAGAAAATATAAACTTTATTACCTGAGTATGGTTAGCAGCTTCCAAAATGAAAAAAAAAATAATACAGAGACAGTTTGCTGCCTGAACAGTCACTCAAAACTCTCTATAATGTTGGAGCATCATCTTCAGCCTTCTGGCCCAATATATCTGACAGACATATTTGTGAGGCAGGAACTGTTGAGGACTTGCTTACCCTGTCTTGGCAGAGTTTGGTCATCAACTCTGCCTGTATCCAAGCTTACCCATTTTTAGGTAGAATTCTGTCTATGGCAGAAATGAGGACATTTTGCCCAGTAGCTGGTTTGTCACATTTGAAGTCAGCTCCATAAGGGGGTTCTTTGATGTTCATCATCTTCTTTGAGGTAGGATGGGTGTTGTCAGGAGCTAACTTGTCTCCTTGTCAAAGAATCTTTAAAATATTAAAAACAACTTCAAATGCTGTATTCAGTAGGTCTCTGAGGATTTTGAAGAACTTATCTAACTCCCTTCTTACTGCTTTGAGAAAAGTAGGGCAACTTCATACAGTTGGGAAATGTTTTTAAAGTATGATTGGCGTAAAGATACTTTCTGTTTTATACAGCTTTATAAAGACCTGGAGACTCTTCATCTTTTAGCAAGAGTTTTGAGTTGTTGCCTCTTATAATCTACTTAAGTCTATACTGGCTCCTCATTTTCACTTTCTTCTTATAGACTGGACTTGACTTGGTTTCATCTTTGTTGATCCTGTGAATTAATGTTCATGTGAGGATTTACTGAGTCACAAAGTGGATCTCACACTGTCAGGGAGAAATCTCTTCTGCATCACGTGGTTGTACCCATTTCACTTAAAATCTCTGGAAAAAAACGTAAATTAAGATCCTCCGTACAAACATATTCCAAAACAATAAACATTTTAATATAGAAATAAAATAATGGGCTAAATTGTGTCACCCAAATATCTAATATCACTAAAAATTCTGAGGCCTTAAATGAAACATTTTGACTCATAAAAGTTAAATTTCTGCAAAGATGAATGTCATAAAGGAAAGAGAAAGAAAAAAATAAAAGTGAGACAAATTCCCAAAGAATATATGAAACATATTAACAAAGGAGCTCAACAGATACATATGTGTTATAGCACCCCAAATTTAATTTAAACAACAACAGAAGAGTAAGGAAAAGGGTTTTGTATAACATTTAAGTGTATAATAAAATATTTATCTTTATATGAAAAATATAATTAAAGTTACAGTTGGATACAACTTTTCCTTAAATTTATAGATCAAAGTATTTTATTTTGTATCAAGTTGGTTATATAATATCATCTATACAAATCTTGGAAACCTCTTTAGGATTATATATCATCTGCAAATGTCACAGAATCAAATATTCCATCTGACACAGACACCCACAGGTTCATGCAGAGGTGGATGAACAAACGTCTTCACTGCAATATTCTTTACGTAAGCACAGAATAAGACATGTCAAATGCTCACCAACCTTGAGATTATTCACTACATATTTGTAATGTAATGCACTTATTTAATTGAAAATAATGAAACAAATTTATAGATAAAAAGTTGAAGTTGTATTTAAGGTACATACACACACACACACACACACACACACACACACACACACACACACACCCCAAGATAGAATCGTGAAGCAATGTATAACCATATTGAATTAATTAAGTCTCCCATCAAGAACAGTCAAGTTCCATAAAGACTTTTCTGTTGGTTGTTGTTGTTTTTGTTGCTGCTGCTGCTGCTGCTGCTGCTGCTGCTGCTGCTGCTGCTACTGCTGTTTTGTTACTGATGCCAGTGTCTGGGTCTTAGGTGTTACACAAAAGTGAGGTGATATATCCACAAAACAAACAGGAATACAACACTTGCTCAAAGAGATTTCCTGGTAAGGCTCAAGGTTTTCCTGGAGTGAGACGCATGTCAGTATCCTTTTGGTCTTTTGTTGTAGATTTTCCACAGAGATTGAGTTCTGGGAGCGAAATGAGGAAACAGTCATTTAAAAGGCTCCATGCATCCTATAGGAGAGTCTTCACCATCAGTATGTCAATCAAACCTATTAGGATATGCATAGGAGTTCCACTGGCTCCTGACCCCCACCCCTTGAAGGGAAAGTTCTCCTTCCAAATTCTGTGACATCATAGAATCCTCTCCTGGGTGTGTGGATCTGGAGACTCTCCATTTTTGGACAAGATTTTACGTTGTAATTTTAACCTCATTCTGCACTGTGCCTTCTAAGATGGTTTTTACCTCGCTGTCCTGTTTTTTGGATCCTGTGGCAGCAGTCCCTTTATCCCAACTTGTTCTGTTTCCCTGGCCTAATTATCTTCCAGTGTGGGGAGCCAAGACCATAGCTGGCAAGCATCTCGGACCTTGGCATAATACACTGAGTGGACCTGGGGCAGGCTGCCTTGTGACCTCTTTCCCTCCTTGCCTCAGGGTACATTCCAGAAAGCTGCCTTACGACCTCTTCCCCTCCCTCAAGGTACTCTCCAGCTGTTCTCAGTGTTCCCGGAATTACAGAAGCTTTCAGAGGACGAGCAAAACAAAGTCTATAGATAACATTTTGTGGTTCCAGATGCCTAACAATTCCACCCAGCCCCAGAACCACAGGGGCCCTCACCTTGCCAAACTTCCTGACTTCCTGATATCTTGCGAAAACCGCCCACCTGGATCACTCCACTCAGCCTCCTGCTTCAATGGTATATAATTGCCTGTGAAAAAATAAAACTTGGTCAGCTTGATCAGACTCCTTGACTTTCTGTTCGTTCTTCACGTCTCTTGTCCCTCATCCTCTCCCTAGGGGTCTGAGGTTCCCAGTTGATTGTCTGGCGGGTCCGGACATTCCAGAACTTAGCTGTCATCTCCCGCTCCTTTTAAGTGTGAGAGTTTCACTGCCTCTCATCCACTGCTAATCTTACAGAAATCTGCTGGTATGGTCTTTATGCTCACATCCTTTCTGGCTCTAAGTATTCTAAAATATTATAGTATTGTTGATGATCTTTAATGATCTTTATCATTGGAAGTCAAGGACTTGACTTCCACTCTTCAGCACTTTCAGAACATTCTTAACTAGAGCACACTTTTCTTCTGTTTACATATATTTGCAGTTTTATCTTCAAAGTAATAATGGTCAACAGAATACCTATCACTTACTGTTAATTTCTCAAATATCTTGACACTCAGTGAATGTCTTATTTAACTGTATAGGTAGTTTTACTTTTTTTTTTCTTGTTAATATTATCTTCCAAGGAGAAATATATATTAGTATGGACAGTACAAGCATCTTCTGATAGCCTATGGTGATGATGTACTTCCAGTGGCTCATAAGTTATTATGGATTGAATAATAAATTGTTGATATTTTGATAAGCCATTCTTTCCATTCATATTTCTATCTAAAAACAAAATTTAAAGGGGGAAGTCAAAGATTTATTTTCTTTTATATAAATTTATTATTGATTGAGTTTTAACATGAAGGACTATGCATTGATAACAGAAAAAAGTTAAACAAGTAACAGAGTAATAAAGAAATATGTAACTCATGAGTATAAGAACTAACTATGAGAAAAAGCATAAAAATAGATAACTGTGAGGGGTGAAAACTGGGTTTAGCTAGTATATTTTTCAAGAATAAATTTAAGTAAGTGCCATTTGTGTTATAGCTATAGTGGATGAACACCTTCCATGTTGGTAGGTGAACTAGGTCACTAAACACAGAGGATAGCCCATACTGTTTGGTAACAATGTTTTTTAAAGTTTAAGTACTTGTCAGTGTGAGAAATGCATCTTCCCTACACCTGTAAGTCAGAAATAATAGAAATCAAGTTTCATGCTTCAAATAAGTAACCACCATTGGATTGCAACTGAGCTAAATAATCTCATCACAGCAATATATATTTGAGATGTATAAAGCATAACTTGTTTGATTATGGATTGACTAAACTATCAGTAATGACTAGGAACTGCTGGGATGCTTTATCTCTGGAAATCACTTATTTGACCATCAAGGCCTCTTTCCTTGACAGTATGAGTTTTACTAGGAAGAGAAACAGTTTATTAATGATAAATATAACTCTTTCCTAAATGTTTTCTAATTATTCTATTATAGCATAAAGTTGGACTCATGTTAGATATGAAGCAGGCAAGACTTCAGTCTTTCCTATTCCAGATGCTGCTATTTATTGCCACACGTAGAATATCTGTCTTGAAATGATGTCTTCAATTCCATTGCCATGAGTAAAACCAAATAGGACACACTGAATAAGAAGGGGTATATGAGAGGGCTTGGAGGGGAGAAAATGTAATTATATTATAATCTCAAAAATAAAGAAATTATTTTAAAACTGAATGACAAAAGAATTATTTTTAAACTTTTTACAAAGAAGAGAGTAAAAAAGGCTATCCCATTTTGGTCATATTTTCAAGCAATTTGATTTTTTTCCCATTCACACATTGATGCAAGTGATTTACAATTACAAACTGGGGAAGAAATATTAGTTTATTTAATTGAAGATAATCAACAATATTATATTTATAAAAATACAAGTTTGAAAACTTTCTATTTGTTTATTCTTTAGTACAAAATATGTTGTTTATCATAATGATGAACATTACTTTTTAACTCATAATTCAATGTAGATATGAAGATTTGACTAAAAGTTGTACAAGCTCAAGGAAGGAGTAGTGGAGTTAAAATCGCAAGTCTGTAGTTTAACTTTTCCACTGCTCTCTGCAATATTGACTGTGGGGGTTTGCTGTAAAAGCAGGGAAAGCTGCTTTCTAGGATTATTAGAATATTCCTGGGGAGGGACTTGCTGTGGGGCATTACGGTAATGTTTGTGAGTTCATACGCGACGGAGAAAAAAAGGAAGGAAGGGAGAATGAGGGGAGGACAAGAAAGAGAAGAGTCATGGACTTCCAGGGATGTAGAGGGACTGTTGCCTCTCCTGGGCCCCAAAGCATCCTGGGAAGATATTGAGAAGAGAGACCCAAGACCATGTGCAATGTAACCCTGGTAAAGCTTATAATGAGACTCTTAGGCCAAGAAGATGCCAGTGCAGGATTATATGTTCAGGATCCTCTAGTCATAAAAACGCTTTCACCACGTGCTCTGCTTCGCTTGCACACTCCAGAGTCTCTATTAAAGAGACGTCCCAGAGCCCCTTTCACCTCTTTATTCCTCAGCGTGTAGATGAGAGGGTTAAGTGTTGGAGTCATGACAGTGTAGAAGAGAGAAATGAACTTCCCGTGGGTGTGGGCATATGAACTGTTCGGCTGGATGTAGATGGCTGTGATGCTCCCGTAGAAGAGGGACACCACCATCAAGTGGGATCCACATGTGCCCAGGGCTCTGCGCCATGCCTGGGATGACTTGATCCTTATAACTGCCTTGGCTATCTGTCCATAAGACATCAGTATCAACGCTAAGGGTAAGAGCAGCAAGACCAACGAGGCCACAAAGAGCTGGATCTCATTGGCGTGAATGTCCACACAGGCAAGCTTGATCATGGAGGGGACCTCACAGAAGAAATGGTGGAGCCACAGGTGGCCACAACGGGGGAGCCAAAGAGTGACCGTTCCCTGGATGAGAGCATTTCCTAGTCCACTGAGCCACGAGATTGCTGCTAGAGCCCGGCAGAGCTGTGGATTCATCACGGCTACATAGTGGAGAGGTTTGCAGACAGCAGCGTAACGGTCAAAAGCCATTACTGCCAGGAGAATGCACTCAGTAGAGCCTAGAGTCAGAGAGACGTAGAGCTGCACTGCACAGCCAGCAGCTGTGATAGTCTTGGCTGGTCCTTTCAGGTTCCACAGCAGCTGGGGTACAATACTGGTGGTGAAACAGATGTCAACGAATGAGAGATGAGTAAGAAAAAAGTACATAGGGGTTTTGAGTTTAGAATCTATTAAAGAGATCAGAATAATTATTGTATTTCCCACTAGAGTGAGAAGATAGGAAATTAAAACAACTATAAAGAGTGTTCTTTCCAGCTGGGGCTGGTCGGAGAAACCGACTAGAATGAAGTCACTTTTGACACTGCTGTTAATCATCCCTGGCACCTGGTGTAGACAAGAAAATATTACAAATTATGAGAAGGTCACAATATCAATGTCCATAAAAATAATTAAAACTACCGACACTTAAAAAAATTTACAGTGACTTATGGTGCAGGGTCCTGTAGAAGCTGAAGTAGATTTTGTTACAGGAAGGATATGAGTCTTTATGAGGCACAAAGAGGCACTATAGAATCAAAGTCTTTGCCTGAATAGTAGCTACTAGAAGCTGAAATACAGTTTGTCACAGAAGAAAACACTTCAAAGGAATAAATATATTTTATTCATTTATAATTAGCAATAACTCATCAAAATTAAATAAAAAGTTTAGTGTCTTTGATGTTTAGTAAAATATTAATCATCATAAAAATTTTTAGTTTCTTCAACTGCAACTCTTAAACTAAGCATTTTTTTAGTTTGTTAAAAAAAATATATAAACAACGTGTTCTGGAAATTACAAAGGCTACTTTTGATGTAATATTCCAAACATTTTTGTATTGATAAAACTGTATTAACATATCAAGATTTTCAAATTTATGCATACATGAGTTCAGAAACATATTTCCTGTGGGAATCATTAGTGCATCCAACCTACCAGCTACCAGCCATTGGATTAGCCAGTGCATTTACACAGCTCCCTCCTCAGCTGTGTGGTGCTGGGTGGAGTTACTGGCTTTCTGGTTTTATATGTTGAATAAGAAGGTGACTGACTCTGACTGCAGGGCATATTTGCTTGTATAACTGGGCTCTTCAGGCAGATAAAAGAGGCTGCTTCACTGTGTACCTAATCATCATTAATTTTTCCTTGAGAAGATTAAAGAAACAACTTTAAGAAACTTGACATATTTACAAATACAAGCATCTAAGGTGGAGTGGCTGCTTCCTTTTGTGCTCAAAGATTGTAACTACTATGCCCATGTGTAACGCAGTTGGTACCTGGTATCAGTACAATCTCTCAGGCCTTAAAATTCTTCCTTAATTGCAATTTCATATCCTGTATTTGTTTTATTTCTTAAAAAAAACTAATTGCGTATGTAACCAATTTGAAGTAATTCTTAACTATTAACAATTTTCATTTGTCACGTAAAACAATGACAGAGAGAGGGTCAGATAAGGGATCCAGACAGGCAGGGACAGAAATCAATTCGAATCACGTGAGTGATGACTGGAAAGTAGGAAGAGGGTGATACAGTGATAAAAACAGAATGTGAAGGGACCCCCTATGGAGCAAACCATCTTGTGTGTGTATAGGCACACATATTTACTAATAATATGCACACATCTAGACATATACATGTAAACATTGCTCTATATGTGAATAGACATAATATGTACACACATATATTGCATTATCTTATAATAATCGTAACATATATAGAATATATGTTTCTAATCCTAATACATGCACTTGCAGTTACAAAGATGTGCACCCAAAGAAGCATAATAGATGGACATATTTTTCTCACTTTGTTGCCATCAAAGGAATGAAATGAGGGCAGGCACCCACTTCTAGTCTACTCCTGCTCATCGCGTCGTACCCACTTGGTCAAAGGAAGCATCCTACACAACTCCTCAGGCACTCAAAAACACAGGCGTTCTCCAGAGAGTGTGACAAAACACGCTAACAGCCATGAGCACATTCTCTATTTTTTAGAATATGCTCATCTTTGGTTTTTAGAAGAATTGTTTTTCTCAAGCCCAAATATTGCTAAGAATCACACACAGGTATAGACACAAGCCAAGTCATGTGGTAGAAAACCAGTGACAGAAGATAATTCTGCTCACTCTTTCACATGGAGAATAGATGAAGCCTGAGCCTCAGTGCTCAGTGTTATTACCTTGAATGACAATCAGTGTCTCCGCCCTGTGCAGATTGTAGGGGCTACTATTTGAAGTTGTAATTCTCTGAAGACCAGCAAATCAGGAGAGATTGTGTAAGGATACAGGCCACTGTGCTGGAAATGCTCCAGGGGCACAGGTCTCCCATTATGGCAATTAACCTCATGCTATACTGCATCCAAAGCCAAACTTTCCCAGAAGGCCATTCAGAAGGAGATTCTGTTGATTCTCTGATCTGTCAAAGTTATGTAAATATAAGGAAAAACGCTGAAGCTAATAACTTTTGCCTTCATAACCCACTATATAGAGTAGTATAAATTTCAGTTATCTTCATGCTAAATATCTATTAATAATTTATTTAGCATGTGTGTGTTTATCCTGCAGATAATTTCAAATTTATTTGACCATAACTAAATTTTGTATTATTGCATCTTTTCTTCATATCTACTCTAGAACATTTGCAAACATTTTACCAGGCCCTCTGTAGCTATTGCTATGAATTTAACCAGGTACAAACAAAATTGGATATTGTTATGTTTACCTCTACCACTATTAATTTAACACCATCTTTTTGAGAATCATTCATTTTGGCCCATGTTAGCATCAGAGTACAACCTCCATCCCACATTTGGTATTGCTGTTTTAATATGACATAAACCATTTATCTACTATGAGGCTAATGGCTATTTTGTGTTTCTGACTTTTGTCTTTAATAAAGAATACTACTCTGGATATTTTTGCATGTATTTTTGAGCAAATAAAACTTTGAGTATTTTGGTAGTAGCTTTTGGCATAGGATTGTTGTCACAAATTATGCGTGTATCTAGAGTTGATAAATCTATGGAAACTAGTGTAACCTCTATTACACATCACATTGACACTCTGCAGGTAGATGCCCAGCATCTGGGTCATACTTAGTACTCTGCCATTTTAATTTCAGTATTTTGAGGGTATGCAAAGGGCATCATGCTAAAATTTTCATTTATACTCCCCTGATGACCAAGCTAGTTGACTAGCTTGTCTTTTTCAATGGGGTCATGAAGAAAATTTAGTGTCTCTAGACTTTCCTAAATTTATTTTTTAGGAAACTAAGTTTTAGCTTTGAAAACATAGAAGGAGAGTGTAGAAGGGCGATACCTGGTGAAAACGTTTTTCTTTTTCTTTTTCATTAACAGAGACTAGCAGGTGTCCCTTAATGATCACATAGGATAAAATGAAATTTGTGGAGATATAAACTGATATATTAGGACAAAGTCAGACAAGTCAAATTAATTAATATGCCTTGTGTTCTTTTTTCTCTAACATTTGTGATGGCTATTATGGTTGAAAATTAATATGTATTTAATTTCTTGAGTTCTTTATATATTTTGGATATTATCCCCCTGTTATATGTAGGGTTGGTGAAGATCTTTTGCCAGTGTGTAAGCTGCTGTTTTGTTTTGTTGACAATGTCCTTCACCTTACAGAAGCTTTTCAGTTTCATAGGGCTCCATTTATTAATTGTCAGTCTTAGAGCCTAAGCTATTGGTGTTCTGTTCATGAAGTTGTCTGCTGTGCCAATGAGTTCAAGACTCTTCTCCACTCTCTCTTCTAATAGATTTAGTGTTCCTGGTTTTATGTGAAGGTCCTTGATCCACTTGGATGTGTTTTTGTGCAGGGTGATAAATATGGATCTATTTGCATTTTTCTAAATGTTGACATTCAGTTAGACCAGCACCATTTGTTGAAGATGTATGTCTGGCTTCTTTATAAAAAATATCAGGTGTCCATAGGTGTATGGATTTATGTATGGGCCTTCAGTTTGATTCCATTGACCCACCTGTATGTTTTTATGACAATACCATGGAACTTTTATTAATATTTCTCTGTAGTAGTTTGAGGTCAGGGGTGGAGATACCTTTAGAGATAATCCAATTAAAAATGGGGTACAGAGTTAAATATGATTCTCAAGAGAGGAATCTTGAATGGCCAAGAAGCACTTAAAGAAATGCTCAACATCTGAGTCATCAGGGAAATGCAAATCAAAATGACTCTGAAATTCTATCTTACACCTGTCAGAATGGCTAAGATCAAAAATTCAAGTGATAGCACATGCTGGTGAAGACGTGGAGCAAGGGAAAAACCTCCTTCATTGCTGATGGGAGTGCAAACTTGTACAGCCACTTTGGAAATAAATCGTGTGCTTTTTCAGAAAATTGGAAATAAAACTATCTCAAGATCCAACTATACTACTTCTGGGGGTACACCCAAAAGATGTCCCACCACACAACAAGGACATTTGCTCAATTATGTTCATAGCAGCTTTACTCATAATAGCTAGAAAGTGGGAACAATCTAGATGTCCCTCAACTGAAGAAAGGATAAAGAAAATATGGTACGTTTACAGAATGGAATACTACTTAGCTACTAAAATCAAAACAAAAACATTAAATTTGCAGCCTGGATGGAATTAGAAATGATCATCCTGAGTGAGGTAACCTAGACCTAGAAAGACACACGTGGTATGTACTCACTTATGTAAGTGGATATTAGGCATACATTACAGGATAGCCATACTACAAATCATGGACCCAAATAAGTTAAGTAACAAGAAGTTCCCAAGGGAGGCCTTCCTCGAATTTCACTCAGATGGGGAAGTAGAATAGACAGTGAAAAAGGAAGTAGAGAGGGAACTGGGCAGGAGAGGGTTTGTGGAGGGAAATGAGGGGAGATCAGATGTGGGGAGAGGGAAGGGGAGGCTTGAGGGTCTGGATAGAAAAGGGAAACCAAAGGCAGTGGCATCACTGACACAACCTGGAGACCTGGGACAGAGTAGGCTACAGCAAGAATATGGGATGTCTCTAACTGAGCTTCCTAACAGCGGAGGACACAGGACTGAAGAGGCCACATTCTAGCCTGGCACAACCTATGGTGGTGTGAGGGGAACACCAATCCACCTATAAAACCTTTGAACCAAAATTTACCCTACCTACAATAAAAACATAGATAAATATGGAGACTGAGTAAATGCCAACCAGTGCCTGGCCCAGTTTGAGACCCTCTCCATGGGAGAAGTCCAATCCCTGACATCATTAATGATACTCTGCTATGTTTACAGACAGGAGCCTAACTTAACTGTTCTCTGAGAGACCCCACCCAGTAGCTGATTGAATCAGATGCTGAGACTTACAGTTAAACATTAGGCAGAGCTCAGGGAGTCCTGTGGAAGAGTGGAAGGGAAGGAGAGGGGGGCAAAAACCTTGCAAGAAGACCAACAGAGTCAACCAATACAGGACCATGGGGGCTTACAGAGTCCAAAGCACAAACCAAAAAGCCTGCATGGACTGGACCTAGGCCCCTACACATGTGCAATTGATGAGCAGTTTGATCTCATAGTAAGTTGATCAGATGCTGTCTATGACATGGACTCTGTTGCCTGCTTTCAATCACTTTGCCCTAACCAGGCTGCCTTGCCTGGCCTCAGTGGACGAGGAGGAACTCAGACCTGTTGAGACTTGATGTGTTGAGGTGGGTTGAAGGAGAGCATCCCTTTTCTGAGGACAAGGGGAGGAAGGATATGGGAAAAGGAGTGGAAGGGTGGAACTTGGAGGAGAGGAGGGACAGGGCCATGATGGGGATATAAAGTGAATAAATGTATAAATTTTAAAAAGAGAGAAAGGAAAAATAAATATTTCTTATCAACAAAAAATAAAATTAACATGTAAGTTAAATTGAAAGAAAAATATTACAGTGAGCTCTCCAATGTGTAGTTATGAGTGATAGTACTGAATATACTGAAATAACAGCTAATTTTCAGGTAGTCAGCTCTTAGTACAGGAAAATGAAAGCTTAGGTTTACACTTACTTCACCCAACACCAATAGCTTATTCTAGTTCACGTAAAAACATTTTGTCAGTTTTTCCTCAAATACATTTATGAAATTTTCTAATATGTTATAAATGATATAGAGGAATTCTTAGATAACCTATATCTTTTTATAAATCACTAATTTAATTATTGCTCTTGATTCAAAAGAAAAGTCAGTGTGCTCAATTTTGGATGTTTCTCAAGTCATATTTCAAAGGAAAGAAGGATAACTGAATACTTTCAGTACCCAAGGTCATTTTTAATTAATTAATTTATTTAAATTCACTTTACATCCTGGCCATAGCCCCATCCCTCCTCACCTCCCAGTTCTACCCTCCCTCCATTCCCCCCCTTCCCTCTTCCTCTATTCCTCAGAAAAGGGGAGCTCCCTTTTCCATCCACCCCAGCTCATTAAGTCTTATCAGAACTGAGAATGTCCTCTTTGCTTGTGGCCTGTCAAGGCAGTTCTGCCAAGGGAAATTAATAAAAAAGCTGGTAAAAGAGTCAATGTCAGAAAAATCCTCCACATAGAGGACCCACATGAAGTCTGAACTGCCCATGGGCTACATCTTTGTAGGGGGCCTAGGTCCAGTCCACACAAGTTCCTTGGTTGATGTTTCAGTTTCAGCAGGCCCTTCTGGGCCCTGGTTAGTCAGCTCTGTTGGTGTGCTTATGAATCTCCCGTCACCACCAGGTCCTTTTCTCCTTCATCCACTTTTTCCACAAGGCTGCTAAGCATCACCCAGTGTTTGGCTGTGAGTTTCACGATCTGTTTTGAGGCTCTGCTGAGTGGAGCTTCTCAAAGGAAAACTAGGCTCCTATATGCAAGCATAGCAGAGTATTGTTAATAGTTTCAGGAGTTGGTTCTCTCCCATGGGGAGAATCTTGGGTGGGCCAGACATTGGTTGGAACTTCCCCCAGTCTCCACTATATCTACTTTATCTTTATCCCTACACATCTTGTAGGCAGGGTGAATTTTGAGTTGAAGTTTTTGTGGGTGGGCTGGTGTTCCCATCCCTCTACTAGGAGGCTTGTCTAGTTAGAGGGTTAGTATTATCTAAATTCAACTTACAAATTTGCATTAAGTGGGTTTGTTTGCTTGTTGTTTTGTGTGCATGTGTGTATTTATAAATACAGTCAGGTACTGCTACTTCCGGAGACTGTCAAATAAGAAACCTAGTCCCGAAGATGGCGGCAAGCAGTGTGGACCATGTTTGGAGGCTCCAGTGAACAATTCGGGGAATTGCGCAGATTTCTGAGCCAGGAGCACCGGGGTCCTGACACCACGACAGCAGGAGTGCTCCACGATTCGGGGGGACCAGGGTGCGGAGGACCTGCGTGCCCCTGCACACGGGAGGAGTGCGGATTTTCTCGGATCAGAGCAGCAGCGACGACACCAGCGGAACCAGTGGCAGCGACTGAGGTTTCCAGCTCAGAGCCTTCCGGTGGAGACGGTTAGTGTGGTGGCTGGTGGGAGTGCTGAGGGAGAGGGGACTCTGGACAGGATTTGGGTAGCGTGGTCCAGAGTGACACAAACTGGACTCGGCGGACAGTTCGGCCCCAGAGTCCCAGGTACAGCTCAGTGTGCAGTGCCGTGGAGACACTGGCTAAGCGCAGCAGGCAATTCTGCCCAGGGCAACAACTTAGCGTAGCCACAGATCCCCTGCTGTGATGCAGGCTGGGTGGAGCACTCAGGTCCACCGAAAGTGCCATCTCAACGCAGCCACAGTTCACCTGCTGTGACACAGACTAGGTGGTGGGCTCAGATGCACTGGGGGCCCTGGCTTGGCGCAGCTGCAGTTCACCTGTGGTGACACAGACTGGGTGGTGCGCTCAGGTCCACCAAAGGTGCCATCACAGCGGAACCACAGTTCACCTCCTGTGACGCAGACTGGGTGGAGCACTCAGGTCCACCGAAGGCACCAGCTATGCGCAGCCGCAGTTTGCCTGCTGTGACGCAGACTGGGCGGAGCGCTCAGGTCCACCGATCTCAGCGCAGCCGCAGTTTGCCTGCTGTGACGCAGGCTGGGCGGAGTGCTCAGGGCCACCGATCTCAGCACAGCTGCAGTTCGCCTGCTGTGACGCAGGCTGGGTGGAGCACTCAGGTCCACTGAAGGCACCAGCTCTGCGCAGCCGCAGTTCGCCTGCTGTGACGCAGGCTGGGTGGAGCGCTCAGGTCCACCGAAGGCGCCACCTTAGCGCAGCCGCAGTTCACCTGCTGAGACGCAGGCTGGGCGGAGCGCTCAGGTCCACTGAAGGGCCAACACAGCGCAGCCGCAGTTCACCTGCTGTGTCACAGGCTGTGCGGAGCGCTCAGGTCCAGCGGCGGCGCTAACTCACATCAACGAGCAGTTCTGCCCAAGACACTAGCTCACCTCAGTGGGCAGTTTTGGGGCCCTAATGCAGGCTGAGGTCAGCATGCAGATTCAGCCCAGAAGCCCGAGCTGGACTTGACGGGCAGATTAGGCCCAGAGATTCCTCCTGAGCTGTGCACACAGGCTCGGCGGCCCCAAGACTCTGGCTGGACTATCCACGCAGTATAGGCCCGGAGTCCCGGGCTGAATTCAGCATGCAGTGTGGGTCCAGGGTCCCTGGCTGAGCTCGGTACACAATTCTGCCCCAGAGACTCGGGTGGAGCTCGGCGTGCAGTTTAGGGCCAGAGTCCCTACCGTTCTTGGCAGACAGATTGGACACAGAGACTCTAGTAGAGCTTTTGGCACAGTCCCGGCTCTAAGACTCCGGTTGGACACAGTGTGCAGTTTGAATCCAGAGTTCCTGGTGGAGCTGGGCGGATGGTTCGGGCATGAGTCAATAACTGACCACAGCACACAGTTTGGCAAAAAGCCCCTAGCTGAGCTTGGTGTGCAGTCCCAGCACAAAAATTCTGGCTGGACCCTGTGTGCATTTTGAGCCCAGAATTCCTAACTGAGCTTGGCAGACAGTTCAGGCCTTGAGATTCTAGCTGAGCTCGGAGGGTGCTTTGGGCCCAGTGTCCCTGACTGGACTTGGCAGGGACCCAGAAGACTGTGGATACCTTGGCCTGACCCAACGCTCATCCAGAGACCCAGAATGATTGCAGGACCCACAGCAGAGGGGAGCTGATGATCACTGGCTGTGAGAGCCCAAAAAGACAGGGCTAACTTCCTGCCATCCACAACAGTGAAGCATCAAAGCTTCCAGCCTTCGGAAATCGTGAGAAAACAAGGGAATCTATCATCAGATGCCCTACATCCAACCCGGGAAGCTACCGAACAAAATCAAAGACGGCAAGATGTCTAAAGGACAGCATAAAAGCATACGCAAAAAAAACCCAAAACAACATGGCATCTCCAGTTTCCAGCTATCCCAAAGAAAACAACCCAGAGAACTCAAATACAACGGAAATACAAGAAAATGACCTCAAATCCTTAATAAGGAGCATATTAATGGAGGAAACAAATAAAATTCGTAATCAAATACAGGAAGACGCAGCCAAACAGGTGAGAGACATAAAAGAAGCACATAGAGTGGAACTGGAAAAATTTAAGGAAAATGCAAATAACCAGATAGAAGAAATAAATAAAACGGTTCAAGCTCTGAAGACCTATAAAGAGGCAATGGAAGAAACTCAGGAATATACAAAAAATCAGGTGAAAGAAATAAAAAATTCAGTTCAAGATCTGAAGACGAAAATGGATTCAATGATAAACACACAGACAGAAGAAAAACGAGAATGTGAGACCTCAGAGAAGAAGGTGAGAAACACAGAGGTGAGCTTTTCTAACAGAATCCAAGAGACAGAAGAACGAATCTCAGGTCTAGAAGATACAATCAAAGATCTTGAAGCAACCATTAAAGATAATGCCAAATCTGGAAAACTCCTGACACAAAACATCCAAGAAATTCAGGACACCATGAAAAGAAGAAATCTGAGGATAATAGGCATTGAAGAAAGAGAAGATATCAGACTCCAAGGCCCAGAAACTATTCTCAACAAAATCATAGAAGAAAATTTCCCCAACCTAAAGAAAGAGATACCTATAAACATACAAGAGGCCTACAGAACACCAAATAGAATTGACCAGAAAAGGAAAACTGCCCCTCATAGAATAATCAAAACACAAAACATACAGAACAAAGAAAAAATATTAAAAGCTGCAAGGGAAAAGGGCCAAATAACATTCAATGGCAAACCTATCAGAATTACAGCAGACTTCTCAGCAGAGACCATAAAAGCCAGAAGAGTCTGGACAGAGATCCTGCAAACCCTGAGAGACCACAGATGCCAGGCCAGACTACTTTACCCAGCAAAACTATCAATAAACATTGATGGAGAAAACAAAATATTCCATGACAAAAACAAATTCAAGCAGTACTTATCCACAAATCCAGCTTTACAGAAGGTACTAGAAGGAAAACTCCATCCCAAAGGGTCAAGCTACAACCAAAACTACTCAGGAAATAGGTAACTATACCATGGCAAAAACACAACTACACAAACACTCGATTGGAAACAACATCAAAATTAAGAATCTTAACAGTCACTGGTCGTTAATATCTCTCAACATCAATGGTCTTAATTCTCCAATAAAAAGACATAGGCTAACTGAATGGGTGCATAAACAAGATCCAACATTCTTCTGCATTCAAGAAACACATCTCACCTATAACGATAGGCATTACCTCAGGGTAAAAGGTTGGAAAAAAA